>JAGFNQ010006830.1:55731-154822 GCA_024364735.1 Boesenbergia rotunda | reverse complement strand
GTAAGCTAGCTTGTCCTACATGCAATATTGATACTGAACCTTGCCGACTTCATCATAGTAGAAAATGGTGTTTTATGGGTCATCGTCGTTTCCTACATGCTGGTCACAAATTTAGATTGGATAAGGTTCGATTTGATGGTAAATTGATAAAAGAAATCACCTGTTAAATTATCTGGCTCAGCTATTTTCAGTCAGGTTGAGAATATCCAAGTTTCATTTAGGAAGACACCGGAGGTGAAAGGGAAAAGAGGATGTGGGCAGCGAAATGCCAATGAAGATGAATCACATTGGAGAAAAAAGAGTATATTCTTTAAACTTCCATATTGGGAGTTTAATGCATTGTGTCATAATCTTGATGTAATGCACATTGAGAAAAATGTGTGTGATAATATTCTATACACTTTGCTCAATGAAAGTGGAAAGACAAATTATCATCTTAATGCCCAAAAAGACCTACAATCTATGGGCATAAGATCTGGACTTTGGCCAAATGAGAATGGGAAATATCCTTCTGCTATTTTTACTATGTCAAATAAACAAAAGGATATATTTCTTAAGACCTTGAAGAATGTGGTTGTTCCAGATGGTTACTCAAGCAACATTTCAAGGTGTGTTGATTTGAAACAGCATAAGTTGTTTGGGTTAAAAAGTCATGATTGTCATATTCTAATGGAACAACTGTTACCAATTGCTTTGAGGAATGCAATGTCGGGGGTAGTGTTTGCGGTTTTAGCCGATCTTTGTTCGTTCTTTCGACAAATATGTATGAAGGTGTTGAACCCCATTGATCTTGTTATGCTTCAAGATCAAATTGTTCACACTCTTTGTCATTTGGAGATGATTTTTCCTCCATCATTTTTCACAGTCATGGTTCACTTAATTGTTCATCTAGTTGATGAAGTAAAAGAGGGAGGCCCAGTGCATTATCGATGGATGTATCCAATAGAAAGGTAAACTTAACATGGCAAATTTCTTTTGTTCACTTTCTTTAAATAAGTAGTACATTGTTTTAGCTGAATCCATAAACTTTTTAATGTGAAGGTACTTAGGTCGTTTGAAGTCTTATGTGCGTAAAAGGCACAACCAGAAGGCTCTATTGTTCAAGGTTACTTGGCTGAAGAAATTCTTACCTTTTGTTCAAGATATTTGGATGACACAGAGTCAAGAATCAATCGACCAAGGCGTGTTGATGATCAACCTGATGGTCTTGAACACATGAAAGCGATACTATGTTCCCAAAAGTTGGCAGATCAGTTGGGGGTTTCTCATATTTTATAATTAACACCAATAGAGAAGTTGCAAGCACATCGTCACGTGTTGGTCAACTGTGTAGCAAGTAGACCCTTTTCTTGAATAAGTTGATAGATACCATTTTTATTGATCATTTGAGTTGCTAAAATCCATGTTTGACCTATGTTTTTATTGCTTAATTGTGAAATTGCCCTAGGTTTTAGGATTTCTTTTTATTTTGGACTTAATTGCAAATTTACACATTTTTGGATTATTTGACCACTAATTTTCTGATATATTTTTGTAGGCATGAAAGGATCCTGGACCTGGAGCATATTGGGCCAAACTTGAGTCGGAAGTGAACCGGATCGAATTGTCAAGCTTACGATTAATCCGAGCCGTCCGATTCAAGAGCGGCTAGATCTGAGCCATCCGAGACGATCTGAAGCAATCCGAGCTAAGGTTAGGGTTGATCAAACACTATGATCAAGATCTGAAGGTTTCATTCCAATCAGAGCTCAATCAACCGTTGGATCAAGCAAGGAGGGCTCTAGATCGTCCATTCACAGATTAAGTTGATCTGGACCATCCGTTGCACATCTGGAGGATCCGAGCTACCACGAGGCAGATCCTGACCCCAGATCATCATCATTAAAATTTGGATCAAATCAGAGCAAGATCAGCCGTTGGATTCAGCCAAATCGATCTGGACCGTCCATTTCTAATGTATTTAATCAAAAATTTCCAGCCTTCCTTCGTCGTCGTGTCTCCGCCGCTACAGTAGGTTTCTTCGTGTTCTTAGCATTTTCTTCCATAGTTCTTCAATCCAAGGGGCGCGACCCCTCAATTCTTCATCTGGATCAAGATTTGGATCACTGGAGGAGAGTTTTGTTGGATGATTTCAGCTCAAATTGCGCCAGACAGTGGTGTTTGAGGGTTTCGGCATCTCTGCTAACCAATCTCTTGTTTCTCGTCCACAAGCCAATTCCGATCATTTGAGCCGCTTGTAGGGGTTCTCAGGTGAGCTCAGATGTTCTCCAACTCATCATCGCAATCCATCCATTGAGATAGAAGAGATTGAACTGGAAAATTCCAGCTGCGTGTAGTGTGAGCAGAATCGGTCGCAAAGCTGTTTCTCCACTGATTTGCTGAGCCTAGGGGTTCGAAGCCAGCTCTTGATTGACAACCAAGAAGATTTTGAGCTCGTGAAGGGTTGAGGATTAGTTTTTCTTAGTTAATTTTCCTGTTTTAGCTGTAATTTCGAATTCTGCTGTAGTTTCATTATTGCATGTTCTGTTTCAGCTGCTGTAGTTAACCTTTCGGGTTTAATTTTGCTTTAATTAGTGGTTCGCATTTGTTCTTTCATTAGTTATCCAGTTTGTTTAGTAATACTTCACTTAATTTCATTTGTTTGGCAATTTTAATCTGCGTAACAGATTTTTCAGTTCGTATCAGCTTGTTCTGCAAAGTTTCAGTTTGGTTTCTGAATTTCTGAGCTTGTTTCCAATCCGATTTATTTCCAGCTTAATCCCTGCAATTGAAGACAACATTTAGTTCACTAATTCAATTGATTTGAGTTGTTTAGCAATTTGATTTTATTTCTGCACTTTCGGTTCAGCTTGTTGCAATCAATCCCTATTTCTGCAACTTGAATCCATTATCTGTGGTAGTTCATTTTATTCTACACAGTGTCAGCTATCATTTCTGAATGTTGTATTAGTGAGGTTCTGCATTTAGATCCCAGCACTTGGACTCCTTGATTTGTTCGGACTTGCATCCACTTTGTTGCTGAAATTCTGATACAGAGTTTGTATTTCATGCACATGTTGTGTATCAGACTTTTAACCCAACGTATCAATCCTTTAGTACCTGCACTTTGTATCAAGTTCTGTCTAGCTTCTGAAAATCTTACCTTATTCTGAATTGGTGCACTCGACTTGAGTTCACATATGTGTTTCTGCTCAGTTTCGAAATCTGAATTATGTGGTTACTGAAATTGCACAGCTTACTTCTGTAATTCTGCAGTTTTGGCTGTAATATCAGTCTTTAAAGTCCTGTTTTGATCAGTCTTCTAAAGTCTGAGTATCTTCAATTATCCCTGCTTATCAGTTCCTTTGTCTTTGAGTCCCTGGATTTTGTGTTAGGCTGGCTTAAGTTTTCTCTTCTGAAATTACAGTGAAGTTGTTTTATTTGTTAAGCATCCTTTAAAAGGTTCTGCATTCGATCTCAAATTCTGAGTGCAGTTGTATTTCTGCAAGTTCAGCCAACAACACTCTCTGCATTTAGCTTGGCTGAAAAGTCCTGCACCTTTCAATTCTGCACACCTTTGTTTCTGAACTCAGCAGTTTCCCTGAGCTGTGTATCACCCTTTCCTGCATACCAACTTCAATCCTTGTATATCAGTTTGTTGTGTATCAAAATTCCAGCTTAGCAGTTCTAAATTTGTGTCTTCATTCAATTGCTTCTGACACGGGCATTTTCATTTCTGCATATTAATTTTGCTCAGTTTTTGCATGACTGAAATCTACACTTGATTTGGGTTGCTTCACATCTATTTACTTAACATTATTTGCTTCACATCAGTTGTAGATCTGCCCTTGTATCAAGTAACCAATCAAAAGTGCACTTAGCTTTAGCTTTTGGCACATGAGTTTTTCCTTCACTGGGTATCAAGTAAGTCTCGGTTTAAGTGGTGGTGCTTTAAGTTTTAAATCAGTTTGTAGTGTATTCTTGAAATTGAAATCAGATCTGTGATTTTTTCCAAAATTGTGTAAATGCCTTGATGAGATTTTCCATTGTTTGAGTCCATGGATTGTCATTACTTTGTTTAAGTTGTGTGGTTCAGTTTCCTTCTTTCTTTATGCTTTCATTGCGATTTTATTTCCGATTGCAACCCAAAAACCCGAATATCTATTTGAAACCCAAAATTCACAAATGACACAACTCAAGCTCGAATCAAACACAACGACAACTAGCCCCGAGAAAAATACGACCTGTGGCCCCTTTACTACGTTTTCATATTTTTGATTGCAAAAAGGGTTTCCAACATTATTTATAAATTCTAAATTTGAGGCCCACATTCGTGACAATATATTTTGGGCCCGTCAAGTGGCTGCCATAGAATGTGTGCATTTGCCCTGTATTGCTCCGCACGGCCACTATTTGGAGGGTGGTTCCGGTGTATGGTAGCAGCCAGGGATCCCTTCTCGTCCTGAGACATGAGAAGATGAGAGCTAGACTCCCCCATTGCTTGGGGTAGGAGAGTGACCTCCGCCAGCATCCTGTCCACTCGGTCACTCAGGAGCAGTAATAGCAGGGTGTGTACAGTTGTCATAGCCCTACCCACGCGGACGTTCATTTATGATAGGTGGACGGTGCCTGACTGGCGTCAGGGGTGACACATATCATTGCATCATGTGCATATTTTGCATCGTGCATTGCTTGCTGCATTTGATTTCTGCACTTGATTGACATGCATATACTAGATACCTGTTTACCTTGGATTATGTGTTATACTTGTTCCATAGGGATTTATTTCACCCCTCTGCAGGATAGATGGATTCTGGTATGTACCTACATTCAGTACTTTCAGTATATGTCTTTCTATTATACATATGAGACTGTATCAGCGTGACTCTTATTGTTAGTATAACCTACTATGCATATCTGTTTAGGTATTCGCTGAGTTCGTTTGGACTCACACCGTTGCCTATGTTTTTATTTCAGGGTGAGATACTTGGAGTCGCCAGAAGAACCCAGCAGTCAGTCCCTACCCATCGCGACGATATAGTTTGTTTTGTACTTAGTAGTGCTTATGTTTCATATTTGTTTATTGGATTTGTATATGTCTTGGGAGTGTTGTTTTATACCCTAAGGGATTTATGTATTGGTTGTTTTGTCGTAAGTCGGACCGGTCCGCAGTCAGGTATGCTTTACTTTGTGTTATGGTCATATTGTGTCTTGGTTTTGAGGCCTGAGGCCAAATATATATTGTGTATGGTTTGGATATTGTATGTATGTGTAAATTGTCCGTCGGACAGGGGAGGTGTTGTCCGATTTTCTATTGGATCAGCGGCTCCTGGGTCTCGGGGCGTGACAATTTATTGGCTTACTTGGTTACCAGGATTCATAAACTTTAGTACTTAGCCTGGAGGTCTAGAGTTCGAATCCTGGGGAAGGCAAAATTCCCTGGCCAGGGGTGGGAAGTTCTTGTGAGTAACGACACGGTCAGGCCAGGTTATTGGGTCGCTAAATGTTGATTTAGCCGCCAGGTTGTTGGGCCGCCCAAAGGGCCGAGGGGCCAGGTCGTTACAATAAAAAGACGTCTTTTTATTGTAACGACCCAACCCGTCGACCCGACCCCTCGAGCGGCCAATTCATTTTGGCGCACAACACCTGGCCCCTTGGTCGTCGACCGTCGTTACCACAAACTCCCACCCCTGCCAGTGGATTTTGTCTTCCCAGGATTCGAACTCTAGACCTCCATGCTAAGTACTAGAGTTTATGATCCTGGTAGCCAGTGAGCGGACCGGCCCGTCGACCCGACCCCTCGGCCCCTTGGGCGGCCAAATTTCATTTTTGGCGGCCCAACAACCTGGCCCCTTTGGTCGTCGACCGTCGTTACTCACACGAACTTCCCACCCCTGGCCAGTGAATTTTTGTCTTCCCCAGGATTCGAACTCTAGACCTCCAGGTTAAGTACTAGAGTTTATGAATCTTGGTAGCCAAGTGAGCGCGTGCTCACTTGGCTACCAGGATTCATAAACTCTAGTACTTAGCCTGGAGGTCTAGAGTTCGAATCCTGGGGAAGGCAAAAATCCACTGGCCAGGGGTGGGAAGTTCTTGTGAGTAACGACGGTCGACGGTCGACGACCAAAGGGGTCAGGTTGTTGGGCCGTCAAAAATGAAATTTGGCCGCCCAAAGGGCCGAGGGGTCGGGTCGACGGGCCGAGTCGTTACAAAAAATGACAGGAATCATTTTAATTATCAAAAACACATAGGTGAATAAATAAACTTATTCTACTGAGCACATTCAAATAACCCTAAGCAAGTCAATAGAGGTCAAGAATCAACTAAGTCATAAAAAGGTCAATAGACAAGTCAAGTTCAGATCCATTCATAGTCAAAGTACAAAGCTACACTATGAAGAAGGGCCCAAATACCAAGAAGGGCCTGGATACCATGATCGAAACATAGCCATCATCTTTATGTGTCGGGCCTGATCTGCTGCTAGCCTCTCCTCGTGTCGGGCCTGGTCTGCGTCCATCCTCTCCATATGATGGGCCTCCATCTCCTCCCGAAGACTGTGGACCTCCTGCTCAATCCGAATGAGGCGTTGGTCCGTAGTCAAAGGAGGAGGGGGTGGCGGAAGCTGTTGCAACTGCTCCTCGATCTCGGCAACGACGCCCGCGACATCGAAGTCCTTGTCGTCCTCCGAATCATCCTATGGTGGAGCATCTCGTCGTCTCCACAAGATGTCCCCGGTGGCCAAGATGTCTATCGCTGCTAAGGAGAAGTTCCTAATCCCTACTTCATCGAACTCCGTCATCCTAATGATCTCGCCAATAGTAATATCACCTCCATAATAGTGGAAGAGTGTAGTCAAGATGTGACAGTAAGGTGCCCGCACTCTCGATTAGGTAGAGACACTGGACGCGTGAATGATCGTCTAGAAAATATGAAGTCCGATGTCTATGTCAAGGTGGTGAATAATGGCATAGAGAAGGAAGGAATGGAAAGGTCACATGACTGCTACATCCTGAGAGGTTAGTGGTAGAATGCAACGGACCAAGACTCGATAGAGTGTGTAGTCCTAGATACGCAGATCGACGGATCGGAAGTTCGGCATGGTCGGATCTCTCACACCCCCAAAAAAGTAAGAGTAAAATGTGTCAAGGGTGACGTGAGAGTAGGGAGAAGGAAAGGGAAGGTCCCTAGGACAGTAGCAGACAAAAGTGAACTGAGAGTCGTAGTCCGAGAAATTGAGTGAATAAGGTAGGAGTAACTGTAAGTGGAAGGGACTGGATCATGGTAGAATAGCAAAAGTCATCAACCTTAACCAAGTTATTATAGAATTCAATACATAAGGTTGTATTTATTAAATTATTACAATAAACTAAGTGGTTAAGTCGGTAGTAATTAATGACTTCTACAGCTAAGGGACAGATTGGTTAATGAAGCCTCTACTAAAATAATGATTTTTGAATGGCTTGTAGATAGTGGTTGCAAACTTATTAAAGAGAGCTAATGAAGGAAACCTAGAGTCAGGGCTACGCTCAGCAGCGGGGTCAGCCTCAGTAACACGACGTTTTCTAAACAGAATAAATGGCATAATAATTACAAATCTAGAATTTAAGGACAAGTTTAAGGCAAAAATCTTACCAAGGAAGCATAGTCGGAGATTAGGAAAAGAGGATCGTGACCGCTTGGGGAAGACTTTGAAGGGAGAAAGAGAGTTGAGGGTTGTTGGTATGGGGTTGAGGGTTGATGGCTAGGGGCTTATATAGACTCGGCCGGGAGCCCGAGTGCCTTGTAAGGCGCCTGGGTCAGAAAACGTTTCGGGTGCCCGAGTAGCTTCTCGAGAGCCTGAGTTCAGTTGGGCAACAGTGGTTTTGAAACTCGAATCGAGGCAATTAAAAAAAACTAGGCGCCCATGTGATTCCGGATGTCCATTTGACCATTTTTTATCATGGATAAATCGCAATTAAGCATACAATTAAGTTTAAGGTTTTAGTTAAAAAAAAAGATTAAGTTAAGTTAACTTAAAAAAATGATGTTAAGTTAAAATTTTGAATAATGTTTAAGTTAAATTTTGAAAAATGTTTAAATTATATTTTGAAAAATGAAATATGTTTAAATTAAATTTTGAAAAATATTTAAGTTAAATTTGAAAAATATTTAAGTTAAATTTGATTTATTAAATTAAAGGTAAGATTGGTTAGATGTGTGGTAGGTTAGGTTGGACTAAATTTTTAGGTCTTAAACATCTCACCCAATTCTAAGTGACAAAATAGAATATCCTTATTTGTTTTGTGAGATACATTAAATTTTATCTTTGAATTTAAGTTGAAAACTATGATTTGATTGAACTTTGAATTAGATTCAAGTTTAACAAGTAATAAATTGAAAATAAATTTCAATAATCGGCTTCCAGGTCTTAGCGAGACACAGAGACCTTGGTTATGAAGTAACGACCCTTTCCTAGACAAAACCTTTTAAAGAAATTGTATTTTCAAGTTACTCTTTGAGAAACCTTGGTCTAACTAGTCGAGGATATGACGAGGTAACTTTGGTTAGTTCCACCAGGCTAAAAAGATCAAATAGGGTACGTCTTACCCTACCTGACTCCTTAGACAGGCTTCCCTAACGTACTATCATCTCGTCCCACCTAATATTAGATTGTGCAAGTTTCAATCAAGTCAGGTCCTTATCTAACTATTTCTATTCCTAAGCATAACAATTTTGCAGAAATAAATAAACAATCATCAAGCAATAATTCAGAAAAACATGTAAGGAAATCATCTAATTATGAAAATAATTTTTCTATTGGCACCCCCGAACTAAAGCCTCGATATGGACTATCTAGATGTGAATTTTGTCCTTAGGGATCCAATAGTAATTTAATCCTGCTTGATTAGTCAAGCTTAGCTCAGGGACTCATGCTCGGACTCAGGTACTAGAATGGTTCAACATAGAGCAATAAGATCTATACCGTGAGTTGTTCTGTAGCCAAGTCCAGATCAGTTGAGAACGGATTTCCATTTTCCAAAGATCATATCAAGATTCTTGGAACCCGATGTAAACCGCTCTAGGGCAACTCTAAGTTCCTTCACTTGAGTTTTCAGGTGGGAATTCTTTTCCTCAAGTTGTTGAACTTGAGTTGAGGTTCCTTCCTGAACAATCTTAGTCAAGGAGCTTGAGTTAGCCTCCTCCTTTAGGGCTTTTACCTCCTGTTGGAGGGACTCAACTCGGACGTTGACTTTGGCCAATTTACGTGACAAATAAAAATCAAATCATATTATTCACACTTGGGAAAACCCCTTACAATGATTCGGCCGTCTTTTGACATTGATAGTGTTCCGGTTCCGCGACTTTCTTCCGGCTCTGCTTCAGATTCGGACTCAGTGTCGAGTTCTTCCGATGTCGTCAGTGCGAGGAGGTTGGAGTGAGGTGTTTCTTCTTCGTCCTCCGAAGATGACTCGTCTCACGTAGCTTGGAGCGCCTTCTTCCTCCGTGTCTTCATGGCCTCCTTTAAGTTGGGACACTCCGATTTGAAGTGACCCTTTTTGTTGCAGTCATAACAGGTGATGTCAGTCTTGCCTTTTTGATTGGTACTTGGTTCAGTTGGATCATCCTTTGACCGAACCATCTTCTTCTTCTTTCTCTGCCCTTTGATCATCTTGTAATAGTTTCGAGCTATTCTGACTAGCTCGAGGTGGTTGATTCCGTCTTTGACAGATTCTGAATCAGAATCGGACTCGGGTATCGGTTGCATCTTTTTCTTCTTTACTTTGCCCGAAACTTTACTTGCAATAAGAACAACACCCTTCTTGACCTGTGTAGAGTTAGTATGTTCATGTAATTCAAGTTCCGAAAATAACATCTAATTTGATTTTTGAGAGATTCCTCGAAACATTGTAAGCATCTACCATAGATGCCCACAAAGAGTTTCTGGGGAAAGAGTTCAAAGCATACCTTATTAAGTCCCTGTTTTCTACCTTATGGTTGATGGTGTGAAGGTCGTTCATTAGCTCTTGGATACGTGAGTGAAGCTGTGCAGCGGTTCCGCCGTCTTGCATCTTAATGTTGTATAGCTTGTTAAGGAGCAGATCCCGCTCGTTGATTCTGGTGTCAGACGTCCCTTCGTGTAGCTTGATCAATTTGTTCTAGAGCTCCTTTGCTCTGTTGAAGGGGCCAACGCGGTTGAGTTCTTCCTTTGTAAGGCCACACTGTAGAGTTTTTGCGTCTGCTTCAATTTTCTTCTTTAATGGGGCATCCCACTCAGTGTATCTCAGAAGTTCGCCTTGTGTGTTATTCGGGATTTCCATTCCGGCTTGAATGATTATCCACATTTCCATCTGAGTTTTCAGGTGAACCTTCATGCGGCTCTTCCAGTAACTAAAATCCTCTCCTGAGAAGAGAGGTCGAGCAGTGCTGTTACCTTCTTGTTGGGCCATGGAAAGTCCTGCAAAAAAGACAGAAACAACAAACTGATTCCAATACTTGGTCTTGGATTAGTAGTGCGGTATAGAAGTATATAAATAGTAAATCCCGAGTGGTGTTGCACCAACTTCGAGAAACGAGAAATCGACGATTGAAAAATAACCAAAAAGAAATATCAGAAAAAGACAAGAATACCTTTTCTGATTGAAAAATAATGAGAAAATCCGAAAAAACACGCTCAACTGGTGGTTTCACCGAAATTGAGCAACCCGCTCTGATACCACTTATGGGATCGTTGTGATTGATAGAGAGGGAGTAAATATCAATTACGTATTTTCGGATATAAATCAGATTCGACGCAGCGGAAATAAGAAAAGTGACAAGTTAAAAACAAGGCTAACAGTTTGTTTTCTTACTTTGTTCAAAATTTGTGACGGCTCTTACTCCAAAACTCACGGTCCTTGACCGTTTTCGTTGGACAATACTATAATCCGTAAAATAAATTACAAATATGAAGATTTAAGTACAGAAATGAAATGAAAATTTCATACCAACGACACTTAACGAAAGAGAAGATCTTTTCGTTATAGAGGCAGCGTGTCGTCGATCTCAAACTTCTTTGGCGCAAAGAACTTGAGCACGGAAGCTTTATCACAGTGTTTTCGAGTGCTTGAATTGTTGTTTGGAAGCAAGGGGTGAAACCCCTTTTATACTGCTACTCGGGTGCCTAAGAGGCTATAGGGGCGCCCTCCACGTCACTGATTCAGCCGCGTCGTTATCCGCTGACTCGGAAATTTCTATCCCTTCTCGGGCGCGTGGGAACACTAGGGCGCCTAGGAGCTGACGTGGCACGTCCAACCAGCAACCGCCAACTCAGCTTCGCTTACGTTGAGAAAAAGCCTATGGGACTCAGGCGCCTGGCTTCTTGAGCACCTGAGACCTCTCAGGCGCCTAACTCACGGGCGCCTGAGTCCTCTCAAGCGCCCCCAATCACAGCCAGCTAGTTTCCATAGCCTACAATCAAGGTTAGTCCAAGAACACAATAATATATATTAAATGCATAAATGATTGACAGCTAGGGTTGTCTGGTTCTGACTTTGAATTTCAAAATGAAATCCTAGTTCGAATCGACGCCTACTGTTCCCTCTTCCTGGGAACGTGTCCTCACATACTCCACTCTGAAGAAGTTACCTTCTGCCAACCGGCCACGGGCGCATGAGTCCTCTCAAGCGCCCCCAATCACAGCCAGCTAGTTTTCTTAGCCTGCAATCAAGTTAGTCCAAGAACACAATAATATATATTAAATTCATAAATGATTGACAGCTAGAGCTGTCTGGTTCTGACTTTGAATTTCAAAATGTAATCTTAGGTTGAACCGACGCCTACTGCTCCCTCTTCCTGGGAACGCGTCTTCACCTACTCCACTCTGGAGAAGTTACATTTTACCAACTGGCACCTCCGATTAGACTTTTGCTCAGCCTCCGAAGCTCCCGGATCTCGTGACGTCCGTACCTCGACTCGCCCCTACTTCTGTCCATAGTCCTCGCTCGGCTAAGTCTTCTGCCCGATCTTTCGGATTAGGTCTTCATGCCTAGTCCTCGACCAGACTTCGTTCCCAATTCCTCGAACTAGGTCTTCGTGTCCAACCCTCGGTCAGGTCTTCGATGCTCAACCCTCGTCGAGGACTTCATGCACAGTCCTCGACCAGGACTTCGTGCTCAACTCTACAAGTCAAAACTTCATGCTTAGGTAAACTAGGACTTTCCTGCACACTTAGCAAATCCATTAAATCACAACACAAACTTAACTTTGAACCCTTTGCCATTATCAAAACCAGGTTCGATCTGGTGCTTCCGGCACCAACAGAAAATAGTAGTCAAAAGTATACTCAGTGAGTCAAAGAGACGTGCACCACCAAGTAAAGAATCTTAGTTGTGGAATGAGAAAGTACAAGAGAAAATAAAAATGAAAACAAATAGCTTATAAGGTATTATATTTGTAAGAACTAGGAAAACTTTAAAAAAAATATGTACCATAGCCAAGAAAAAGGCTAAGAAAGTAGTGAAGAAAGCAGTGAATATAGCTAAAATGAAACTTTTGAATGCTTATATCGAAAATTTGTTACAGAAGAAAATGAAAGGCAATTTATAGAATAACTAAAGCGAGTGACAGAAAAGCAAGAGATTTTTTCCAAATAAGAGGTAATCAAGATCAGGGAATGAAATCTCGTTCGGTGCCGCCCGAAACTCACGGAACTTACCGTTCCGACACGGGACCGGCACCGGCACAGAAGGCGCAACAGTTTCGCGTGCGTCATTGAGCGCCATGCGAAATTGTTGCGCATCACTAGTGCGCAACAGAAGGAAGGAAGGAGGAAGGAGCAAAGGAAGAAGAACAAATTTGAAGAACCTAGAGGCGGAGGCGAAGGCGGCAGCGATTAACTGGAAGCGGAGGCGAAGGCGAAGGCGAAGGCGGAGGATGCAGCGATTAACTGGAGGTGGAGGAGGAGGCGAGGCGAGGCGGTGGCGGCGTTGAGGTGGGCGCGAGGAGAAGCGGGACGAGAGACACGGGCGGGTTAGGGTTTGTTTAAGGGAGAAAAAGTTGAATTTATTAAAATCATAAATTGTATATAAAATTTCTATTTTTTAATTAATTATTATATAAAATATAATTATATATAGTATATAAATTAATAATAATTAAATAAACTATTAATTAATTAATATAATTATAATATATAATTTTATTATTTTTATTTAAAATATAAAAAATAAAGTACAAAATAATATATAATTATATAATTTAAAATACTTTTAAAATCAAACTTTAAATCATTTTTATAAATTAAAAATAAATTAAATTTTATAAAAATATTTAAAATAATTTTAAAAATTTATAAATAATTTTAAAATTTTATAAATAATTCTAAAAAAAATTAATTGTTAAAAAATTTAAAAATATATAAATTTTTAAAATAAATTTAATTTTTATATGCAATATAAACTCTATATATATAAACTAAAATATTGAATATATATTCTTTAGAATATTTATAAATTATAAATATATTATATAAGTTAATAATTAATATAATTATTATATTTAAATTAGGATTAATTTATGTAATTATTATTGATATTTTTTTTATCTTAGAATCAAAATTAATTTGAGATTTGGAACCATGAATATTATCATACCTAAATATTAAAATTTTGAAAAAACTATGTTGTAAATTACACTACATTAATATACAATTCATTTTTATATATATATATATATATATCGAAACCGTATCGGCACGGCACGATACGATATCGAAACCGTATCGTTCCGGTCTAAGACCGAAACTTCGGTACGGGTCGAAATTTTAAACCTTGATCAAGATAAAAGTAATAGGATACTAGTAAATAATGAGGAAATAAAAGAGCAGTGGAAAAAGTATTTTCATCAACTTTTTAATAACGGTTTGGATGACAAACTTAACTTAAATAATTTAAGTAGGTGAGTATAGAAATTTAAATGCTTATCATAAAATTTAAACTTAAGAAGTAGACCTGGCTTTAAATAAGATGCAAACTAGAAAAATAGTTTTAGTTGGGTCAGATGATATTCTGATAGAGATATGAAAGTATCTAAGAAAACAAGGTATTAAATGACATATAATGATATTTAACATGATATTGAAAATGAAAAAAAGTCTGATCAATGGAGGGTAAATACTCTAATTCTCTTATATAAAAACAAAGAAAATATACAAAATTGTGCAAACTATAAGAGTATTAAATTAATGAGTCATAGCATGAAATTTTAGAAAAGAGAAATAGAAAAAAATAAAGGAAGAAAACAACGGTGATCAAAAATCAATTTTAATTCATGCTTGGCATAAAAGTTATGCATCTTGTAAGACGACTAATTAAAAAATATTGGAAACAAAAATAAGATCTACACATGGCTTCGACCTAAAAAAAAGCTTATGATAGAGTCCTAAAAGAAATTATATGGAAAATTCTAAAAAAACTAATTAAATATATGTACAAGGATGTAACGATAAGAGTGAAGACTTCAAGCGAATTAACCGAAGCATGTCCCATAAAGATAGAGTTACATCAAGAATCAACTTTAAGCCCCTATCTTTTTACATTAATCATGGTTGAACTCACCAGATACGTCCAAGACACGATATCGTGGTTCATGTTTTTACAGATGGTATTATTTTGTTAGATGAGACACGTAAAGGTATAAATGTTAAACTCAAATCTTAATGGGAAATACTGGAAGTGAAAGATTTTAAACTTAATAGGACAAAGAGAGCTTTAAGTATTTAGATTTATTTTTGCAAAAGGATAAAGGGATTGAAAGAGATGTCTTACATAGAATACAAGCAGAATGATTGAAATAGTAGAGGTGTTCTATGTGGTCGTAAAGTACTCCTATGGAACTGAATGTTTGGCTATGACTCAAGCACATGAGCAAAAGATAGAGTTATGGAGATGAGGATATCAAGATGGATGTGTGAACACACAAGGATGGATAGGATAAAAAATGAGAGCCTTAAAGAGAAAATCAAAATTGTGTCTATTGAGAAAAAATCTGAGAGAGATGGGGGTTACATCCATTAGAGAGAAAGTCGAGGTTGCATCTAACTCCACACCTTTTTCATTTCTCTATTCGTAAAATTATCTTATTTATATCTCAATTACATCATTTCCATTAAACAATCAATGGTTATAAAGAATATTAAAGGTGAACTAACGCATAAAAAATTAGATTTTAAAAATTATTACTTACGTTAAAATTGTCTCAAAGTAAATCATTAGTATCATTAAGGACCTTTTTCCACATTGGCCATGCTCCTTTAATGGCTCATTTGATATCAATTTCAACAAATCTACATAGTATAAATTACGAATATTACTTATTATAAATATCAATACTTATTAAATTTAAATGGTTGTAAGATTTACTTATTCATATCCATATTTATTTAGTTTGTTCATCAATGTTCGCTTGAATTTGAGACCCTTAATTACGTCCCCTCTTTGTCGAACTACTAATGAACTACCTTCTTCATACCAAGCATCATCGATCACAATCATTTTCTGAAATTTGTCTTCCCACATCTTGTGACAAATAAATAAATATAATATATGTAATTTAATAAATATAATATGGGAATAAATGCATTAACACTTACCTGTGCTACGTGAAAGATAATGACAACAATCTTATGGAACTACTTCACAAATATATGTGTAACATTATAGAAAATTCACGCACCTATATCTCATTTAGGATGTTGTCGACTAAAGGTATTGTGCCATCTTGAGTACATGTATCATTATTAAAGGAAATATTATGTAACCCCTTACTTTGTTCGTTGCTCTACAATGTTGTCATCTCCTCCATCTTCTCCTCTTGCTCTTCTTTTGCTAGAACCAATAACCTTACCTCTAGTTAACATCCTATATCAATGATAAAAATATCTAATTAATATATTTAACAAAGAGATAATCCATGCTATAGAGATTTTATTAACTAAGAAATAAATATAAAAAAATGTATTTCATGAGAAAAGACATTTAAAAGATAAAAACAAATAACCCGATCTTCTTTGAGCAGGATGGTTTCAAGAACATTGTACACCATATAAGCTCTATAATCATGTGTATTCAGAAAAATGTACAAGACAAATGCTTAATATTATTCAATGCATAAAATAAAATAATTCATATTATCAAGCATAAAATTCAAATTAGAAAATGTCCTACAGTAAATATATCTAATCATTTTTCATTGCACTAGCCATATTATCAAAATCATGGCACTATTATGAAAAATGATGATTAGATATATTTACTATAGGACATTTTTTAATTACAATTTTATGTTTAATAATATGAATTATTTTGTTTTATGCATTGAATAATAATTAAGCATTTGGACTGTATATTTTTCTATGAATACACGTGATTATAAAGCTATATGGTGTACAATGTTCTTCAAGTAGGTGAACATCTCCATCTTGCTTAAAGAAGATCGGGTAATTTGATTTTATCTTTTAAATATGTCATTTCCCATGAAATTCACTTCTTTATATTTAATTTTTTGTTAATAAAATATCTATAACATACATGGTCTCTTTGTTAATTATATTAATTAAATATTTTTAACATTGATGTAGAATGTCAAGTAGAGGAAACGTATAGGGAAGGATATTGGTTCCAGCAAAGAAAGATCATGGGGGAGAGGGCAAAGGAGATGATAACAACGTAGAACAAGAGACCATTGAATTACATAATATTTCCTTTAATAATGATACACCTAGGCTAGATGGTACAACACCTGTAGTTAACATCCCAAATGAGATACAGGTGCGTGAATTTTCTATGATGTTACACCTATATATTTGTGAAGTAGTTCGATGACGATAATCATCATTGTCATTATCTTTCACGTAGGACAGGTGTTAATGTATTTATCTCATATTATATTTATTAAATTACATATATTATATTTATTTATTTGTCATAGAATGAAGGAAGACAAATTTCAAAAAATGATGTGACCAATGCTGCTTGATATGAAGAAGGTAATTCATCAGTAGTTCAACGAAGAGGGCCTAATCAAGGATCTCAAATTCAAGCGAACATTGATGTACAATCTAAAATAAACATGGTTATCAATAAGTAAATCATATGACCTTTTAAATTAATAAATATTGATATTTTTGTAATGTTATTTTTATTGTTATAATATTCTTAGGGGCCATTTGGTTTAAGGGAATAAAGGTGGGGAATAGGAATGGGAATAAATGATTACCATAGTTAATGTTTGGGTTACAGTAATGGGGATACAAATTAGGGAATGAATCATTATAATTCAGTAATGACTCATTCCCGTGTCTCCCCCCTTCTATCAACTATTCCCTCATTTTAATCAATCAAAATTTTCACTTCATACCAAAAATACCCTTGACCTATTTTTTTTTTCTAAACCGACTCCTCCGTTTCTTTTTACGCCGATTTCTCCCGCAGTCGCAACCCCCTCCAAGCTCTCTACTATATCCTTCGTCCGGCGGAGCTCGCAAGCCTCTTCCGTCGGTCACAATCGCAACTCTCTCTTCTCTCTATCACCTTCGTCAATCGCAGCAAAAGCCTCCCGTCAGCCGCACCCTTCTCCGGCGGCCAAAACTCTCCCTGTAAGTCCTCTTTTAAAAAAAAAAAATCAACCCCTTCGAATTGTTTATGCAATCCAAGCTTTCTTTATAGCCCTTGCAGATTCCGTGTTTTTTTTTTTCATTTTTTTCGCCTAAAAGATTCTATGTTTTCTTTAGGCAGATTATGGCTGTGTTTTGTGTTTTCATTTTTTTCCCCTTTAGATAAATTCTATGTGCTTTCTTGTATCCCTTCGAATTGTTATCCGTAATGGTTCAGATTCTATATATTTTCTTTCTTTCATTGTTTTCTTTCATTGCTTTCTTGTATCCCCTTTAGATAAGTCATTTTTTTTCTTGTGCCTAGTGAGTAGATGAATGCAAACTTAAAATTACTTATGAATGCAACACGTATGATTTTTAGATGGCATACTGTTTTGTTTTTTTTGTCTTAATATACTTATTATTATTTTTTGCTTTTTTGTTGTAGAAAAATATGGCACGACCTCCTTTTAATAGTAGAAGTCGAAATTTAATATGCACCTTGTGGGTTACACATGTTGTGATTATGGCTGTGTTGGTCCTCATATTCTATCAACATTCGTATCGGATATATCGACGCACTCAAATTTGCAGGATAAAAAATAAGGAAGAAAAACGAATTAAGCGAATGCAATGGATATTTAGCCTTACAAAAGAGTATGATGCATTTTGTATTAGTGAACTCCGTATGGATAGGAGAACCTTTGCAATATTATGTGATATGGTAAGAGACATTGGGGGATTAAAAGACACAAGAAATGCATCTGTGATGAAATTGTGGCTTTTTTTATCTATGTTCTGGCACATCATAAGAAAAACAGAACAATTAGTCTTCTTTTTCGTCGAAGTCAAGAGACTGTGAGTCGTCACTTTAATCTTTGTCTTCATGCAATTTTAAAGCTTCATCGCATATTACTTAAAACACCAGAACCTATACCAGAAGACTGTGGAGACGACAGATGGAAACCATTTAAGGTAATAACATATGACAAATATTTAATAACATGTTAGGGTCATTATGTTTTAGTAGTATTTCTTATTAATTCATTTGAATATTAAAGGGTTGCTTAGGCGCATTAGACGGACTTTCATTCCGGTTACACCTCCTAAAGAAGAAAAACAACGTTATCGCACAAGGAAGGGAGGTATAGCGACAAATGTGTTGGGAGTATGTTCCCCAAATATGCAATTTATATATGTGTTACCTGGATGGGAAGGTTCTACTCATGATGGTCGTGTTCTTCGTGATGCCATTAGTAGACCTACTGGGCTTAAAGTTCCTCAAGGTATATAAAAAAAATATGAATTAACCAACGAACCCTAATTTTAAATTTCGCAAATAAGTTGTTTATTGTAGTCTTACTTTTTTTGTTTTATTGTCGAAGGTTGTTACTACTTGGTGGATGCTGGTTATTGCAATTCTTCTGGATTTCTTGCACCTTATCGTGGGCATAGGTATCATCTTAATGAGTTTGATGGTCATCGACCTGAGACTCCAGAAGAATATTTTAATATGAAGCACTCTAGATCAAGAAATGTAATCGAGAGGTGTTTTGGTTTATTGAAGGGGCGTTGGAAAATTCTAGCATCCCCTTCTTTTTTCCCAATACAAACCCAAGTGCGTGTTATTATTTCCTGTTGTCTACTCCATAATCTAATTCGTAAATTTATGAGTAAAGATCCTCAATAAGCTATAGAGGCTGATGAAGAGAGCGAAGATGAGGAAAGTGATGATGATGATGATGATGATGATGAAGAAGTGGAATACATACGAACAATTGCCCCAACTGATCAGTGGAATGCGTTCAGGAATAATATGGCAAATGAAATGTTCAATATTATTTCATATTTATGTTTTTGAGTTGTTATATTATGTGTATAATTACATTATTATGCTTTCATAATTTATATTTTTTGAATCACAGATTGATGAATAGCAGTACAATGGATGATCATAACCAAGAGACAAATGATGTGGAATATGGAAGAGGCAAGAACAAGCGATTTTGGACTGAGGAGGAAAGCTGGGTCTTAGTTAAATGTTTACAAGATATACCCACTGACCCTCTTTGGAAAGTAGATAGTGGTTTTAAGAACAATTATATGAACGAGATAAAAAGGTTGATGGTGCAAAAGTTACCCCAGTTGATAATCGAAGTGAAGCAACTCTAGGATCAAGTTTTTGAAGGGAAGGTACCATGCTATTAATGAAATGTGCAAGCAGAGTGGTTGTTCTTGGAATGATGTTGAAAAAAAAATTGCATGTGAATTTACATGGTATACTGAATGGATTAAGGTATGTCAATTCAAGTGGTTTATTGTCTGGTAGATGTATATTTTAATTACTTCGATAATGAGTAGAATGAATACATGTTTTATAGATTATGATTTGTTATTATGTTTTCTCTTGTTGTATAATGGAATACCACGCTATTTTTTTTTATAGACCCACAAAGATGCTAAGCGCTTGTATAATATCTCATTCCCTTACTTTACGGATTTGGATATTGTGTATGGCAAGGATCGAGCAACGGGGGATGTGGCTGAAGATCCACTTGCTGCTGAGCAGAATTTAGGAAATGTTGATGTTACTTTGCCTGTGATAGACGAGAGTGATTCCAACACTGAAATTGAATTTTTATCTAGCATGGAGTCACTGCCATCTAATTCTTCCGATTCACGTGCTTCCAAAAAAAAAAATCCCTCATCAAGATCATAAAATTTCAAAGAAGACCATGTTTGCACATGTGAAGAATGCTGAAACTGAGCATAAAGAATTTAATGATGAAATTCAGAGTTTTATGAAGAGTCTTGATGCTCACCTTGGCACAATGTCATCTTGGATGCAAGGTACAACATCAAGAATGGCACAAGTTCTTGAACTGCTAGAAAACCATGGGTTTAGTGGTTCAGATAAGTACAAGGCTTCTAAAGCAATATGTCAAGACCCTTTGAATGTGGACTTGTTATTCAATTTAGATTCCGCTGAAGTGAGGGAATATGTGCTCACTTTTATCTAACGATAGTCTATTAAGATCCTGATTTTGGAATTGTCATCTTCAACTATCAAAGCTACTGTTTTTCTTTTTGGGTAGAATTACATTATTATGGGATACTATTTTTGGAATTATCATTTCAACTAACATATGATATTGTTCTATATTGTTCTCTATTCTTGGAATTGTCTTACGAATTTTGGCAATTTATGTTTTGTCAATCTTTACTGAGTTGAGCTAAGGATTTCTCTTATATCAAGGTTGTGGAGACAACATTCACAAGTAGTACAAACAGCTATCATTAACAATTGCTGACAATAGATGTTTCTATACAAGAAGCTGTCGTGTAGGGAAATAATTATATTTTTCTAGTTGTCAAAAACTAGTGTTATATATGAAAGGGAAAGGGAATTTTGATAAACATAAAACACCCTCTGAAACAACCTTGGCATGTGGTCCTCTATTGTTTGTTTACTGTTTTGTTGATATTTTCTATTCAATTCATTCGAATTCGATGTCAGTCTTAAGTATGATTGGGTAAATGTAAGATTGGCGTGATGTAGGAATGCCTTTTAGCTCTCAGCAAAAGCTTGAATGTGAAAATAAATTTTTAAATTTTGTTATTTAAAAAGTAGAGAAATTATTTTTTATTATTTTTTTAATGCATTAATAACAGGGTAAAATTGGAAATTTATTTGATTCTCATTACTAAAGTTGAACTGAGCCAAACATCATCAATAACAATAATTTTCATTTCAGGATTTGAACCAAACACTATCAATGCAATCACGATTCCCATTACCATTGACCCCTCAATGAATACCATTACCATTCCGATTAACAAATTTGAACCAAACATTCACTAAAATAAATAAAAGCATATTCTACCTTGCTTGAGGATACAGGCAAACTGGGTATCCAAGTCAGCTGTGCGGAAAAGATTACTAAGCATGCTAGTGCAAGGAAGTGAGAGGTTTATAACCTTAATTCTTCTTTGACCATACACCGTAGTGTAGAGAAGTGCACACTGCATAAAGAATCATAAGTAGTCATGACTGACAAGATCAATTGCAAAGCCAAGGGATACTTAAATTGAAAATAAGAGAAAGGCCCCTATTAAAATATCTTGTGAAGGCATATACTGCTGCATACCTGAAAGGCACATTCTGAATTCTCCTGGAACTTATCATCATATTTGAAAGTGACCATTATAGTTTTATCACAGTCTATCTGTGACACAAAGGTATCTTTGTATCAGATTAATGTGTAGATACAAACACAATAACTGGAATATATCATCATTGTACGCTCCATTTCAAGTCATCATGCAAGCAGAGTTAAATAATGGAATTTTCATCAAGCCAGATATGTGCCATAACTAGCATATGTCATCAATGTACTCCAATGGTTTAGGAGGTAGGTAGGTATCAGTACGTTGGATAAGGACAGATATCACTCCATCTCAAGTCATTATGCAAGCAGAGTTAAATAATGGCATTTCCAGCAAGCCAGATAAGTTGTTCCATAATAGCTGAGCGATCCAGATCCACATGGGAAGAGTTGTTTCAGGTTCGATCTATATTATGATCCAGAACACTGGATTGACAACAAAAAATTGGGTTTGAAATAGCAGACGGCTCTTTTTTTTAGGGCATGCAGATTCAAAAAAAAAAAAAAAGCTTCCGCCTTTTCTTTCACAAGATAAGCCACCAATTATCCTACACAAGGTTATGTCAGATTAAGCAGTGGCACAATGGTCAGCTAACCTGAACAAAGTGGACGAGGTTCAGGGTAACTGTTGCTGCACAGCAGAGCAGAAGGTGGAACCTAGGGTAAGCAGGAGGGAAAGGTTATGGCATGTGCACAGAAGCATTGTGTGGCAGCAAAACTGGCACCAGAGTTGGCAGTTAGCAGGACAGGAGGTTAGATGGTATAGTGTGTCACTGAAGGGTAGGGCAAGATGCTCCATCAAAGTGACAAAGCATGAGCTGCAAATCAAGAGCTTCCACAGCAGCAATGGACAAGGGCAATGCCATGGAGGCGACATGCACTCAAGTTTTGAACATATTTTGATCAGTTGAAGTCATAAAATCAATCCCTGATAGTGCAAATTTCAATTAGTTCATAACTACTAATGAAATTTAATAAATTTTATTTGGTAGTTTCTATTTGTGGCTCTATATTTCCAAGTTTTTATCTCAGTAATTTAATAATTGAAAAAAGGTTTTCATACGAGAGCACTGCATAAGGAAGCCTCTCCTAGGCATGGCATAGTTAACTATCACTTACTGTATTTCAGAGGAACTTACTGCAGGAAGATCAATATCAGTGGGAATGCGCTTGCAAAAGCTTCCAGCATATTCCTGAACTTGAAGGCCCTAGCAAAATGTAAAATAAAAGTTATAAATAATTAACATGAAAACTAATGATAGCATTGCACATTCAATCACCAAAACACTTTGCTTGCCGGATACTTTACCTGGCTGCATCTAACCCGCATCACTGCCTCAAAACCTTGGGGTCTACTAAGGTTCCATCTAAGATCATTGTAGAGTTTCCCAGGATCAGAGACAGCAGAAAATGGATAATAATAATATACCTGCAACATCAAATGTAAAAATTGAATTTACTAGCCCATCGCTCAGAAAAGTGTCTGTGAATATCTTATTGTCATATATTGATGCATCCATTCAAGGCACTACCATAACATGTAGGCATTGATGAACACAAGGATTAAATTTTCTTTTGTTGACTGTGGTGTCATACCAGTCAAATGTTGCAGCATAAGGAATATGGAACAGTTCATCCCACAGAACATGTCCCACTTACCAATGTGGTCAGATGATACCAAGTTTGGTGCCCTTCTACCGTCACCTGGAACTAAGGTTGCCCCTTGTCCAACAACACTAACTTCAATGACTTCGGTTAGAATATTATAAATATAGTAACGATTAATTAGGTCGATTCTACATTTATGTTGGAATATTATAAATATAGTAAGAATTAATTAAGTTGATTCTACATTTATGTTAGAATATTGTAAATATCTATATTTATATAATTAGCTCAAAATAAGGTAACTGAATATTCTGTAATTATGTACTCTTCCCTATAAATTCAATAGCTTCGTTGTGTCCAATATACACGGATTTTATCCATTGTCTCTCATTTTTCTCTCAACATAGTATCAAAGCGAGGCCTAAGTCGTAGCCCACGAGCTCCTCTCCTCCGTCGCGCGCCACCCCCTCCTCCGTCGCCTGCTGCCCGCCGCCATCCTCCTTCACCGCGCATAACAGCACATCCGGTGTCTGTTCGTGACGGCATCGACTGAACATTGCTCGCCTCTTTTTCCTCGCTGATCAATGGCTATCCCTGGCGCTCTGAAGCCTAATACCCCAATCTTTACCAACCACATCACTGCACCGCTCTCTTCCGACCTGTTAGATGGTAAGAACTACTCCTCTTAGGTCTCTCACATTTAGCTTTGGCTTGTTGGACAGGGTTATGAGACACATCTCACCCAAACCGAAGAGGATGTCCAAATCGTCGATCGCCCTCTGTGGAAAAAGGTTGATGCTCAGTTGTGTTGTATCATCTGTGCCTCCATTCACCCATCTCTTCGCGATGTCTTCCGTGTTGGTGCAATTTGCACTAATAGTTAAACTTAAGTTTTGATGAATGACAAATAGGTTAAAGTTAGGCTTGCTTTTGGTTTTGACCTCTTTACTAAGTGTGCAGGGTTGAAAGACTTAGGATCTGACACCAGACTGAAGTCCAGGGTGGTTGAGTCCTGGTGGAAAGTCCAGTTGGGTTCGCGAGGCCTGACAACTGGCTGAAGCCCAAGTTGGTTGAAACTTGGCAAAAAGACCAGGGTGGTTAAGCCCTGGCGGGAAGACCTGGTGGATTAAGAAGTTGAGTACAGATGCACGAGGTAAGTAAGGTAAGTCACTGGAGGAGCGAACCAGTGAGGACGGGTCCTATTTTAGGACTGTAGGCGCGGTCCAACTTAGGCCCATTTTGGTGACCTCAGTTGAGTCCTGGTTAGATCCTTATCCAGGTTTGAACGGGATCTAATTAACTCTAAAAGCATTCTTATCTTAGTCCATTGCATTAACTCTATTTTACAGGTTTTATTTAATATGTGAAGTAATTAGATTATGTAGGTAAATTTTACAAAACTATTCCTCATCTAAAGCCTCGGTAGAGGATAAACTCTCATTTAAATTATTCATATTTCTTATTTTATTTGAGAATAAAATTACTCCTACTAATGATAAAATGTTATTCTGTACGAGAGTTTAAACTTTAAATTATTTTTTTTAATTTAAATGGAGCAAAGGATAGAAACGTTATCTTCTTTTGATTATTCCAAAAAATAGCTTGCTAACTTTATTTAAATTATTTTTTATTTAAGTGGAGCAAAGGATAGAAACGTTATCTTCTTTGGATTATTCCAAAGAATAGTTTGCTAACTTTATTTAAATTATTTTTTCAATTCAAGTAGAGCATTCTTATTTTAATTTAAGTGGAGCATTCTTATCTTAATTTAAGTGGAGCATTTTTAATTAACTCTAAATGCATTCTTATCTTAATTTAATTAGTTATTTTTAAATTATTTAAGAATAGCTTGCTGATCGATAAAGTTTGGGCTGAGAAGATCATGCATCGGATTGAATATTGGCAGCTCGAGGCACTATAAAAAGAAGCAAGCAAGCCCTCTAAAGAGACATATTTTTTTTTAAGTCTGGTTCAAGCTTTGGCGCTCTCTGGCTTCCACGCTCCTCTGCTGCGGTTTGTGCTTTGACTCGACGCTGTCCGACTGCTGCCGGAAGATCGCTCCCAACACCCAAGCTGCTTCAGATAATCTTAAGTGTTGGGTAACGCATTTTTATTTGTTTTGTCTGCACTGAAATTATTTAAGGGGGAAGTGTAGGGTTGTTACACTTCCGCCTAATCTTGTATTCGAATCGCTCTACCGGGAGTTTACCGGTAGAGAATTTTAGTGGATTGCCCATAGGAAAGGTTCAAGGAGCCTGGGCCTTCGAGTAGGAGTCGCCGAAGGCTCCGAACGAAGTAAAACTCATCGTTTATTTTTTATTATTTTTCGCTTTCGTGTTTCGTTTTAATTCTTCTGCCGCGCACGTTTTTCAAAGCATCGTACGATTTTCTATCGACTGATTTTAAAACGCAAGTTTTAAAAGTCACGTGATTCACCCCCCCCCCTCTCACGTGCATCAGTCCTACATTCCGCACTCATAAAACCTGCAAAACAGTTTGGACACAAGCTCAACAACTTTTTACAAACACTTCTCGGCGACTATCAGATTTATGAAGATCTTATGACCATCCTCAATACCCATCAGATTAAGGATTCTATGTTGACTTATCTGGGCTCGGTCTCTAGCCATCTTTATGATTTCAATGAATTGCTTCCACCCGCGGCCACTCCTGTTGCGGAGCTTGAAAATCACAAGAAATTTTTCATGTCTCTAGCTCTATATGGTATGCCTACAGATTATTCTCATGTTCGTGATCAGATCTTGGGTAGCCCCACAGAAGCTACCATGGGCAGTACCTGGGCGACTCTCGTTCGTGTTCCTGCCAAGATCTTGTCTGTGGCTTTGCCTTCTTCTATTCCTGTTAACTCGTCAACTTTGGTCTCTTGAAACAACAACAGACCTTCGGCTCGTAAGGGTGGCACAGGACGTCCTTAGTGTGATCACTGCCACAGACTAGGACACACAATTGAAAAGTGTTGGAGTCTACATGGTCGACCTCCTCGTGCTGCTCAGATCATCCAGAATTCTGTCACTTCTTCAGCTTCCGTTTTGCCATTGCCACTAGATCCCACCCCATTACCTTCCTATGACGACATTTTTAAATGGTATAAAGATCGTCAGACCTCTGGTTTCACTACTGCTATTACACACGCTGGTAATTCCTTTGTTGGCATCTCTCACTCTTCGGGTCCTTGGGTTCTTGATTCTGGGGCCACCGATCATCACTGATAATAAAACCCTTTTTTTCTCTTTCTACTTCTAGTTATTTACCTTCTGTCACAACGGCGAACGGTTCTCAAACTCAGTCCCGAGGTGTTGGTATTGTTCATCCTCTCTCGTCTCTTTCTATTCATAATGTACATTATATCCCTGGGGCTTCCTTTAATTTATTGTCAATAAGTCAGCTTACTCGGTCTCTTGATTGTGTCATATCTTTTACTAATAATTATGTTTCCTTACAGGACCAGAATACAAGAAGGATGATTGGCTTCGGATGTGAGTCCAATAGCCTATATCAACTTAACCAGTCTTCCCTTGTTGGTTCAGCGTCAGCATCTCCACTTCTTATTCATGCTCAGTTGGGACATCCAAGTCTTGTTAAATTGAAACAGTTACATCATAATCTTTCCCACTTAGAGTCTTTGTCTTGTGAGTCATGTCAATTAGGAAAGCATGTTCGTAGTTCTTTTTCTACTCGCACTATTAGTCGGGCCACGTCCTCCTTTATTTTAGTTCATTCAGATGTTTGGGGGTCCGAGTCGTATTTCCTCTACATTGAGGTCACGATATTTTATTACTTTTATAACGATTTTTCCCGTTGTACTTGGTTATATTTGATAAAAGATCGTTCAGAATTATTTTTTATTTTTCAATCCTTTTTTCATGAAATCAAAACCCAATCTTCTTAAGACCACCCGGACTCTTCTTTTTCACACTCATGTTCCTCATCAATTTTGGGGTGATGCGGTACTTACCGCTTGTTATCCATCAACCGCATGTCTTCCTCCACTCTACAAGGAAAAATACCTCATCATGGACTTTATCGTCACCACTCTCTTCATCCATTACTACCTAGGGTCTTTGGTTCTATATGTTTTGCTTATGCTCTTGGTCCTGGCGCTGACAAACTCTCTCCCCGATCTCATAAGTGCGTCTTGCTTGGGTATCCACGGTCTCAAAAAGGGTACAAGTATTATTCCCCTACTCTCCATAGGTACTTCATCTCAACTAATGTCACGTTCTTTGATTTCATTTTATTTTTTGGGTCTAAATTTGAGTCTTCTCCTTCCACACCTGCACCGGTATCTATATTTTGTCCTCCAGAGGAGTCTCTATCACCTCCGACCCCATCTCCTCCGCCATTGCAGATTTATCAGCGCTATACTCGTCTTGTATTGTCACCGCCTGGCACTAACCACGCTATGGACACATTTTTGGAGCCCATTCCCCCGCCTCATCCTCCGATCCCACCTCTTGAGTATGATATTCCCATTGCACTTCGAAAAGGCATGTGTTCTACTCGTAACCCTTCTCATTATGTTTCTTTGAGTTATCATCGTCTTTCTTCTTCCTATTATTCTTATCTTTCTTCCTTGTTGTCTATTTCTCTTTTGAAGACTGCAGAGGATGCCTTGCCCATCTAGGATGGAAACAAGCTATACTCGACGAAATATATGCTTTACACGGCAGTGGGACTTGGGACCTCATTCCTCTACCACCAGGAAAGTCGGTTGTTGGTTGTCGATGGGTGTATACAGTGAAGGTTAGTCCAGACGGCACAATTGACCGGCTTAAGGCTCATCTCGTCGTTAAAGGATATACTCAGATCTTCGGATTGTATTATGGGGACACTTTTTCTCCCGTTGCCAAAATGTCTTCTGTATGCCTACTACTGTCCATTGTTGTCATTCGTCATTGGCCTCTCTATCAGTTAGACATCAAAAATGCCTTTTTACATGGTGATCTGCTCGAAGAACTCTACATGGAGCAACCTCCTTATTTTGTTGCTCAGGGGGAGTCTTCTGGTCTTATATGTCGCCTACGAAAATCTTTATATGGCCTCAAGCAGTCACCCAGAGTATGGTTTGGTAGATTTAGTACTATGGTACAACAGTTTGGTATGACTCGGCGTGAGGTAGACCATTCTATCTTCTATCGCCGCTCATCTACTGATTGTATCCACCTGGTTGTTTATGTTGATGACATTGTCATCATGGGTAGTGATCACCTAGTCATTTCACAAATGAAGCAACATCTCTTCAAACATTTCCAGACGAAAATTCCCGACAAACTCAAATATTTCTTGGGAATAGAAGTAGCACAGTCCAAAAATCATCATATCCCAAAGGAAGTATGCAATAGATATTCTGAAAAAAAAAAACAGGAATGTTAAATTCGAAGACAATCGACAACCCCATAGATCCTAATGTCAAGCTCCTGCTAAATTAGGGGGAGGCTCTTCCAAATCCTGAACGATACAGACGATTAGTAGGAAAATTGAACTACCTCACAATTACTCGTCCGGATATCTCATTTGCAATGTGTAGTAAGTCAATTCCTCAACTCTCCATGTAATGAACATTAAGACATTGTGACTCGTATTGTTTGATACATCAAATACACTCCAGGAAAGAGTTTTTTTTGTATGAAGACAAAGGACGTACTCTAGTTGTAGGATATTCTGATGCAGATTGAGTAGGATCTCACATTGATAGAAGATCTACTTCTGAGTTATGTATATTTGTCAAAGATAACCTTATCTCTTGGAAATGCAAGAAGCAGAATGTTGTGGCCAGATCCAATATAGAGGCGGAGTATCGAGCTATGGTCATAGCCAGTCAGGAGCTTATATGGCTCAAACAGTTGATTCAGGAACTAAAGTTTGGGGAGGTTACACAAATATCAATTATATGTTATAACTAGGCCGACATGCATATTGCCTCAAATCCAGTTTTTTCATGAAGGGGCAAAGCATATCGAAGTTGATTGTCATTCTGTTAGAGAGAGTCAAACTGGAGAAATATCTACTAGTTTTGTCAATTCTCATGATCAACTAGCAGATATATTCACTAAGTCACTAAGGGGTCCTCAGAGGTCCTCGAATTAACTACATATGTAACAAGCTTGGTGCATATAACATATATACTCCAGCTTGAGGGGAAGTGTTAGAATATTATAAATATAGTAACGATTAATTAGGTTGATTCTACATTTATGAAATTAGCCTAAAATAAGGCAACTGAATATTCTATAATTATGTACTCTTCCCTATAAATTCAATAGCTCCGTCATGTCCAATATACACGGATTTTATCGAATGTCTCTCATTTTTCTCTCAACAATTTCTATTGTCAGCTGGAACATTGGTTGCTCATTGTCAACAAAAACATCAATGTTTATCTTGGGTTTTAAATGACTAGAACGACTAGTTGAGCCACCCCCTCCTTTTTTTGGTAAGTATGTTCAAGCCACTTTTGGCGCTCTCAATTCTCTTAACTCTTTGAAGACCAGTACAAGTGGCTTATGTGGTCATGAATAATGGCAAGATGTTTCATTTGGAAAAATGAAAATGTTAAACAATTCATGCATAAATTGAACAGCCAAAGAGGAAGATGTTGTAGATGAATAAATATAATAACTTCTTAGTTTTTCAACTGTCCAAGAAGTATAAATTAAGGTTTTAATTTCATTTTATTCTGGTCAGCACAAGTTAAACTTATTTCGCATGTAGACTAGCCTGCGAGAAGTTGTGATCAGCAAAAACTTATTCTACCTGTCTAGTAGCACCAAGGTTTAAACTTTCTAGCTGTGCTGAAGTTTCAATATATGACCTGTCCGATATATAGTTTCAGCACCATATCATGTTGTGATGACATAGTTTCGACACATTTTAAAATATAAAAAATATTAATTAAAATTTTTTTTAGAAATATTTAATCATTATAGATGCTTATTATTAAGTTATAATTTGAAATGCTCATTATATATCATTAAGAGGTTGTCACGGTGCTTGTCGATGGATGTCGCGGTGCCTGTCGATGGATGGAAAGGTAAATTTCGCCTGTGCCAATTGGCTAAGCACGAGATTTAAATCCTTGAGTAGCACACAAGAAGCTTTAGTACTCTGAGTACAAGAGCAAAGGAAGGAAGGTCGATTTGCATGAATCTTTCATAGTTCCTCATGGGCATGTTCCTCAATCATAGGTGTTTGTTGTTCATAGGTTATGTTGCAATTGCACTAAAAATGAGTGGGGGAGGTTGATTTGCAGACAAGTAGTTGTTCTTGGGCCTTCCCTCCCATCAATGATTCTCTTTTTCTTCTTCTTAATTTGTCTAAGAATAGTGTAAATGAAGTTTTAAATTTCATTCAGTCGGTCGACACAAGGAAAACTTATTCCACCCACCATGGCAAGCATATTCCACAGTTCGTCACAAATCTCTTCTTCAATCATAGGCTTCTAGCGAAGGGATCAAGTCAAATTGTGAATGATGCGAGTTGATTTGTAAAATGTCGATGTTGGGCGTTTCTTACCTCCCATTGATGGCTCACTTCTAGTTCTCCTTTCTTTTTCTTCTCAAAGTTTAAAATTTCAAACTATGCCCCAGGGTTTTGGTCTCTGACCATAAATGATTTTGATATTGTATGGTTTGATTTCAATATTTGTTCAATTTAACTAATAATAAGGTTAATTTTAATTTGTATAAGTTGTATCTTTTAGTCAAGTTTTCATTGACATTAGTCATTTATGTAATAGTTAATTACATTGCTAATACATGTTACCTTTTTATATTTGTTGATAAATATAATTATATCAACTTCGCCCACAGTGAATAAACTCCACCATGGCTAGTCTCGAGTCCGAGTACAAGAGGGTTGCGTTAGGTTGTCAATCAACGTAAAAAATAAGCAAAAGTTATATATGGATCCATCAAACTATTACGTTAATACTAAGTTGTTCTCCGAAAGCAACGAATTGTAGGATTTGATTGCAACATCTTGGTAAGTATCGTTGCTTCTCTATAAGAACTTGGGCGTAATATTAACTATATGCAACTTAAGTTAGATAAAATCAGACATAGAAATACCAATTATCTTAAATTTGGAACATGGAGAGTAGGAATGCTTACTAGCAAAATAATGAAAGTAGTAAATATGATGAATTTATAAGAGACAAAATAAGTAGGAGAAAAGATAAAAATAATAGAAAACTCAGTTGTAAATTACACAAAAAATAGTAAAATAAGAAATAGAGTAAGTATTGTTATAGATAGTTCGTTAAGAGACAAAATAGTAGTAGTTAGAATGGAAGATAAGATTATAACTTTTAAAATAGTGATAGTAAAAAAAATATTAATGTAATTAGTATATATGCACCTCAAATAAAATTTGATAAAGATACCAAATTTAGGTTAATGAGATAGTACAAAACATTCAACAATCGAAATGATTTTAATAGGAGATCTTAATGAGCATCTAAAATAAGAAATGAAGAATATGATAAGGTGCGAGGGTTATGATTTTAAAATAAGAAATAAAGGAAAAGTTATATTAAATTTTACGATAATATATGAACTTGTAATAGTTAATATATTTTCAAGAAGAGAGAAGAACACCCAGTTACATTAAAAAAAAAAGTGAAAATAATAAATAATAAATTAATTTTCTTATGGTTAAGAATAGAAAAAAATTATAAATATTGGAAAATCATCCTTTGAGAAAACTTAAGAATCCAACATAAGTTAATGGTATTAGATATGCACCTTAAGTATAATATTTGTAGAAGAAAAACATAATCAAGCGATGGCAGTTAAGAATGGGAAGCAAAGTATTTTTAAGGTAAGGATAGAAACATAAGTATTAAAAGAAATAAATGGAGACTTGAATTAAACATGGGATAAGATACATTAAATTTTAAAATGGTGGCCAAGAGCTTACTCAGTGAACCAAGAGGATGGGCACCACTAAATAAAAAAACTTGGTAGTAGAATGAGATAGTACAAAAGAAAGTGAAAAAAAATAACCTATAATTTAATGTACACTAGTAATAATGAAGAAAGTTTAAAAAGCATGCAATAATCAAAAAAGAGGTTAAGAAAGCAACAAGTAAAGTTAAAAATGAAACTTTTCATACACTGTAGCGATAGTTTCACACAAAAGGAGAAAGAGATATTTTATAGAATAGCTAAAACATGAGAGAAAAACAAAGAATCTTATCCAAATAAGATGCATTAAGATGAATCCAATATGATATTAGTAAAGGCTGAGAAAACAAAGGAACGATGGAAAGCTGAATGGTTGGAATATCTCCAAATTGTCTCATGGTGGTCGGCTTCTTTTGATACAAAGTGTCTTACTCTCAATGTCTCTATATCTATTACGAGTACTGCTCCCTCCAGTGAACATCTTACGAAAGGTTGAGAAGATGTGCGCAAGTTTTTTCTGGGGAACCTCAAACTCCAACAGGAAAACTCATTGGGTAGCTTAGAAGGAAATCAGCAAACCAAAAATAGAAGGGGGTTTGGATGTTAGGAAGATTTCTGAAATTAGTGCTACACTAGTGGTGAAACTGTGGTATAAGTTCAGGGAACAATCCACGCTTTGGGCGAAGTTTCTGGATAGTATATATTGCAAAACAAAACACCCGGTCGTGGTGCGCCTTAGAGGTAATGCCTCTCCTTGTTGGAGAAGATTGATCAAACTTTGCAATTTGGCAGAACAAGGCATAGGCTGGATACCAGGGGAAGGCAAGCTGAATTTCTGGTTTGATATCTGATTAAATGAAGGTCCTCTGTTTACTCTAAATGTACCTACAGGTAACCCAAAAGCCAAGATTGGTGATTTTATGGCGGGCACAGGCTGGAATATAAACAGGATCAAGGAGATTCTACCGGCACCTTTGGCTGAAAAAATAATTGAAACATCATTCCTTACTGGAAATCAAGATCGATTGGTCTGGAAATTATCCCTGAAAGGAACTTTCTCTATAAAATCTACGTGGAACAGTACTAGACAAATACATTCGAGGATTTCTATCAGTTATGCGGTTTGGAGTGACCTACTTTCTCCTACAATAGCAGTTTTTGCATGGCGTTTCCGAAAAAAAAAAATTCAGTAGATGAGGTACTAGAAAGGAGAGAAGTTCATCTAGCATCCAAGTGCCTATGCTGCGCAGAAGTGGAATCATAGGACCACTTATTCTTTTCCAGTTCATGCACCATGAAGGTATGGTCTCATTTTGCACAGAGGTTCAGGGTGTCCAGTTTTCTATCCATCGATAACTAGAAGGTTGGCTCAGACTGGTCTCATGGCGGCCACATCAGGGAAACAGCTCCTTCCTAATTTTCTGGTTTATTTGATCGACTAGAAATGATGGCAATCACAGAGGAATCAAACCGAGTGCTCAGAAAATAATTAGCCATGTCGAACAGTATTTTATTATTGGCGTAGCATCTGGAAAAATCAAGAGCAAGCACTGGAAAGGTTTCTTCTTAACAGCAAGAGAACTAAATCTCTCTGTAAGGCTAACAATTAATTCGATAAATGTAGTGTATTGGAGATTGCCGAGGTTGGGTGGTTTCAAACTCAATACAGACGAATGCTCAAGAGGTAATCCTGGAGCATCATCTTTTGGAGTCATCATTAGGAATCATGATGGCAAAGTAGTCTTAGCCAAACAAGGTACACTTGGTGTTGGAACAAATGTGAGAGCTGAATTAATTGCGATCCTAAGAGGGCTAGAGCTATGCGAGGCACACAACCTCATGTCGGTTTGGCTGGAATCTGATTCACAAGTAGCCTTGGAGATAATTAAATCCCCCAAGGTCGGTTGGGACTATAGAAACGAAGTGATTCGGATTAAAATTCTGCTCAAGAAACACAATGTGGAGATCATACACATCTATAGAGGCAAATAGAGACTATGTAGTCAACCAAGCCTTCTCTTGTGGGGGAGATAAATTTATGAAGGAAGGTGACATAGATAAAAAAAATTGTATGCGTTGTGAGGATGTGAGGGGTAGTTAGGTCTTTTCAGTCTATCTTGTACCATTAGGGTTTTACAGGTTACAAGCTATATAAGTTGTGTAATGGTCTTGGTTTATAAGATAGTTTTGAAAAGATTTTTTGTTCAACATGGTATCAGAGCTAAACTCTTCGAAACCCTAATTTTTTCTTTTCCTCCTATACGGCGCCGCCTGCGCCTTCGTTTCTTCTCTCTGCTGCGCCTTCGTTTCTTCTCTCTGCTGCCGACGATCCTCCCTCAGCGTCGATCGGTGCCCTTCTCTGTTGGAGCCGATCTGTTCATTCCAGGTCGTCGATCTCCTCCTCCACAGCCACAGCCACATCCCTTCCAGATCACCTTGAGCCCGTTCCTCGCGCTATTGCCCGCGAAGCTTTGATAAAGCCTCTTCATTCTTGTGAATTGGTATGGCAGACACTTCTGGAGAAAGTTCTGGGATGTCTACAGATCCTTTGGCTTCTTCTGGACAGGTACAACCAATGTTCACAATGACAGGATCGGGAGGAACTGGCCTTCAGATAACCTCGGAAAAATTGACCGAGACAAACTATGCATCGTGGGCAGTTGCTGTTGAACTGTATGTTGAAGGCCATGATAAACTTGATATTCTTCATGGCACAAAATTGAAACCAAATGAAAAGGACCCTAGTTTTCGTACTTGGAGGCGGGACAACATTCTGGTAATGACTTGGATATTCAATTCTGTTAATTCTGGCATCAAACAGGTTATTCATCATAACAAAACGGCCGGTGATATGTAGAGGACACTGGAACAGATGTATGGGCGCAAGTATAATATGCTGCGTACTTATCAGATAAGTAGTCAAATTTTTAAACTTGAGCAAGGTTCTATGTCTGTTACAAATTATTTTGCCGCTCTAAAGGGGCTATGGGATGAGTTTGACTACTACAGGATGGACAATTGGAGTTCTACAGATGATCATCAGAGGTATTTGAAGCTTCTGGAGAAAGACAGAATCATTAAGTTTCTTGATGGGCTTCATGCAGAGTTTGAAAATTTAAAAGGACAAATTCATAGTCTTGATCCTACTCCCTCCCTAGAACAAGTCTACTACAAAATTCTGAGTGAGGAAGGCAAGAGAAGGACCATGAACAACAAAGATAATATCTCTGCAGCAAGCACTCCAATTGGGGAGACATCTGCTTTTGTCGGTTCTTCTAACAAGCTCAAGTCTGGGGGAACAAAAGGAAGAGGTGGAAAATTTTGCCGGCACTGCAAGAGGACTAATCATGATTCAGATTTCTGTTGGGAGAAATATCCAAAAAAAAAAACCAGAAAAATTCAAAAACAGTGACAAGAAGACTCCTAGTCGTGGAAATATTGCTGCCCAAAAATTAGTAGATGGGGAGACTATTGATTCCTCGGTACCTTCTAATATTAAGTTGTCATCTACTGATATTGCCAATCTTCAGCGCATCTTATCATAGCTTCAGACTTCATCCTCTGACTCTACCAATTTGTCTCAAGCGCACACAGGTATTTGTGGCCCGGAGTTGAGTATGGCTGGGTCAAGATCTTATAGCCCCTGGGTTATTGACTCCGGAGCTACGGATCATATGACAAATCTTGCTAATTCCTTTATTTCCTACTCTTTGTCTTCTGGGAAGGATAAAGTGACTATTGCTGATGGCACCAAAGCCACTGTCGCTGGTAAAGGTTCCATACAACTGGCAGATCACTTTATCCTATCCTCTGCACTTCATGTCCCTTCCATTTCTCTAAATTTACTTTCCGTTAGTAGTATTACTAAACAACTACACTGCTCGGTAACCTTTTTCCCTAATCATTGTGTCTTTCAGGATCTCGAGACCAAGCAAACGATTGGGACTGGCCGTGAAGTAGGAGGTCTTTATTACTATCATCTTGGAACAACATTTGCTCTGAAGTCTACAGCTCAGTGTTCAGAAAATAAGCATCAAGAAATCTTATTATAGCATTCTCGTTTGGGGCATCTATCGTTTCGATCCTTGAAGGTTCTATTTCCTAGTCTCTTCTCCTCTGTTTCTCTTGAGTCTCTTCAATGTGAAGTTTGTCAGTTATCTAAACATTGTAGAACTCATTTTTCTGAGTCCATGAATAAAAGTTCGTCTCCGTTTGACCTTGTTCATTCAGATGTGTGGGGTCCCTCTCCTGTGCCTTCTTTGGATGGCTACCGATATTTTATCTCTTTTATTGATGATTACACTCACTGTACATGACTTTATTTAATGAAAGGCAGAGACGAAGTTCCTCGACTCATTCAACATTATTGCAGAATGGTTGAAACTCAATTCCACACAACAGTGAAAACTCTTCGATCTGATAATGCACGGGAGTACTTTACACAGTCTCTAAATACCTTCCTAGAGGATTTAGGAATTTTTCATGAGTCATCTTGTCCCTACACACCACAGTAGAATGGAGTGGCAGAAAGGAAAAATCGTCACATCCTTGAAACAGCCCGTGCACTATTATTTCAGTGCCAATTACCCAAATATTTCTGGGCTGATGCTATCCTTGCAGCCGCCTATATCATTAATCGTCTACCATCAAAAGGTCTAGGGTATCGGTGTCCACTCACTATTCTTCGTCCTGACACAATGTTGTTTTCCCTTACACCTCGGGTATTTGGCTCCCTTTGTTTTATTCATGCTCTTGGTCCCAAGTCCTCTAAGCTTGATCCTCGCTCTATACGGGGAATCTTTCTGGGGTATTCTACTTGCCAGAAAGGCTACAAGTGCTTTGATCTTATTACTAGGACAAGATATGTCTTGAAGGATGTTACCTTTTTTGAGTCCGAGTCCTATTATGCTCCCCAGACTCGTCCTCAGAGGGAGAATCTTACCTCTTCCCTTGTACCTCAAGTGGTTCCTTCTCCTATTCCTATTTCACTGGATGTCATGGAAAATAAACAAGATGATGCTCCATTACTGGGCTCGCAGGCTTCACAAGAAACTATTACTTACAAGCGACGAAGACATAAGCAAGGACCTACTACTAATCGGCTAGCTGAATCGGATGCTCTGGCTCCTGATCCTGTATCCTCATTGGTTGAACATACTGCACCCCAGAATATGAATGAGCTGAATCTTCCAATTGCGGTTAGAAAGGGGGTCAGGTCATGTACTCAACATCCTATTTCTAACCATGTATCTTATTCTCGTATGTCTTCTTCATATCATGCTTTTATTTCACAGCTATCAAATCATGTCATACCTTCTTCTTATTATGAAGCTGTAAGGGACTCAAGGTGGTTGGAGGCAATGAATGAAGAAGTGGATGCTCTTAATAAGAATGGTACTTGGGAATTAGTAGATCCCCCAAAGGGGAAGAACTTGGTTGGCCCTAAATGGGTCTATGCTATCAAGTATAACTCAGAGGATGAAGTAGTCAGATATAAAGCCAGACTTGTTGCCAAGGGATTCACTCAAACATATGGGGTGGATTACTTGGAGACCTTTGCTCCAATTGCAAATCTCAAATCAGTCAGAGTTATTCTTTCTCTTGCTTCTCAGTATGATTGGCCACTATTTCAGCTAGATGTGAAAAATACCTTTTTGAATGGCAACCTTCACGAAGAAGTCTACATGTTACCACCTCCTGGAATCGAAACAAAAGGGAAGGTTTGCAGGCTGATAAAAGTTTTGTATGGACTTAAACAATCTCCCAGAGCATGGTTTGATAGGTTCTGCAAGGCCATGATATTGTTTGGCTTTAAACAAGGGAATGCTGATCATACACTCTTTGTGAAAAGGAAAGACGACAGAATTACTATTCTTTTGGTTTATGTTGATGATATGATAATTACAGGAGATGATGAGATTGAAATCCAGACTCTTAAGTCCAAGTTAATATCAAAATTTGAGATTAAAGACCTTGGACTATTGAGGTACTTTCTTGGTATTGAAGTTGCTCGATCTCATGAGAGAATTTATATATGTCAGAGAAAATATGTGTTGGATTTGCTCAAGGAGACAGGGAAGTTGGGTTGTCGGCCAGCATCGACACCTATAGAAGTCATGATCTTACTAGTTCTAATGGGGAAGATCTTACAAATCTGGAAAAGGGAACGTATCAAAGGTTGGTTGGAAAGTTACTCTATTTGTCTATGACTAGGCCTGACATTACCTACGCTGTTAGTGTGGTGAGTCAGTACATGCATGCTCCTAAAACTATTCACATGAAGGCTGTTGACAGGATTTTAAGGTACTTAAAGTCATGTCCCAGAAAAGGCTTGCTGTTTAAAGGAGGTGGTAACCTGAAAGTGGAATGTTATTCTGATGCTGATTGGGCTGGTTCTAGAGATGATAGAAGATCCACTTCTGGCTATTGCACCTTTTTGGGAGGAAACTTGGTAACTTGGAGAGGTAAGAAACAGAGTGTTTGCGCAAGATCCAGTGCGGAAGCAGAATATCGGGTCATGGCACATGGACTTGCAGAAATGTTGTGGTTGACCTTCTTGTTGGAAGACATTGGATTAAAGGTTGAATTACCACTCAGACTATATTGCGACAACAAAGCTGCAATCAATATTGCAAATAATCCAGTTCAACATGATCGAACCAAACACATCGAGATTGATCGTCACTTTATTCGGGAGAGACTTGATTCTGGAGAATTATGTTTGTCCTATGTCAAATCTGTGAACCAACTTGCTGATATGTTTACAAAAGCTATACCCCAAGCTGTGTTTAATACTGCCCTTAGCAAGTTAAACATGTTTGATATATATGTTCAACTTGAGGAGGAGTGTTGTGAGGATGTGAGGGGTAGTTAGGTCTTTTCAGTCTATCTTGTACCATTAGGGTTTTACAGGCTACAAGCTATATAAGTTGTGTAATGGTCTTGGTTTATAAGATAGTTTTGAAGAGATTTTTTGTTCAACAGTATGGAATTTGCAAGGTCGATCATTTGGGCCTGTCCTATATCCGTTTGGCCAGAAAGGAGATTTGATACAATAGCTGAGTCGCTTATTGATTCCGAGATACTGATTTTGTCATTCATCATGCTGGGGAATATTTAGCACATAGTGACTTTCTGGATGTTAGGAGGACTTGATGCTTTAATTGCAAGGGTGTGGCAGGGACAATGTAGAGTGTCATATCTATTTTTAACGATTCTGCAAGTGTTATTCTTGAGCTGGCATAACGTTGTCGACGGCAAGGCTTTGGTGCTCAGAATTCTCAGGTCATTTGCAAGCAGCTCTTACAATATCCTATACCTAGATAGGCTGGAATGTTGTACGCTGCATCCGAGTCAAAAATCTAATAATGTGAAGAAAGCTGTACAAGACAAGGCAAACACATTTGATGCTTATTTTGATGATGGCATGGGTTATCTTCTTGTTACTTTTGAAGTGAAATGGCAAACTCATTATGAAGTGCCAAACCTAATAAGGAAGGGTATTCGTATGGTTTTTTTGCACAGTGACTCGTCGTTTATTTCCAATGTTAAGGGGCCAGAGGTTCTCTCAAAGGAAAATGTATTTTATGGTTTTATTCTGATCACTCACAAATCTGACCCCAGGACGCGCATCAAATGGCAAGAGAGCGAAAAAGGAATGAAATCAGATATTTCATATTTTAGGGCTGCAATGACATTCTGGCTGTTAGAAGGAGTTGATGTTTTTTCTAAGAGGGTGTAGAAGGATCACTGTTGCATGACTTTTTTTTTTGGCTCTGCGTCATTGGCACAGAAAGGAGATGCTGTTCAGTTTGGTTCAAAGCACTGGATGACTGTTGGTACTCAACCTGTCTTAGGTTATACCTCAAAGGCCTAAAGGTCAGAATTTTCTGGTCACTCCCAATTAGCTCTAACTTAATCCTCTATCTTGATATGTTGGTCTGATGAGTGTTGTTCTTGAGCAAGAAATCTGATAAGAGAAGAAAACGAGGCATATCTATGACAATAAAAGGAGTGACAAATCTGATTACGAAGAATTCTCAAAAGGTTATTCTGTTCAGTGTTACTTTATTTCTGCTAAGAGCTTTCAAGTTGTCCGACATAATTTATTTGGTCATGCTGCAATCTACAATGGTGGAGCTTGCGGACGAGATTGACCCACTCATCCAGTTTGTTTCAAGTCTGCCTGGCTCCATCTCTATCAATGGGGTAGGGAGAGCTTTGTTGGGAAGAAAGTAGAGAAGGGATGGTGAATGGATCCACCATAAATGATCCATCTAGTCCGTAGCAAACGGCTACGGTAAAGATGAATCAAATCCGTTGAAGGCTGAGGTTTTGCCCAAAAATCTGCAAAGGTGCATAGATCCATCATAAATCTATCTAGTCCGTAGAAACAGGTACAGCAAAGACTCATCAAATCCGTTTTTTAGCTGGTCACTTGCCCAAAGTGAAATTTGGATTTGCAAGCTGTGGTTCGCTATAAAGGGTGGTTTGCTTTCAATGTGGAAAAGTGGAATTTCAAGAGGTAAGGCAATGAAATACACAGGCAAATTCAGGATAAGGTTCTCCAAGCAGCTGTGCATAACAAGCTGAACTGTTAGATCGCTAATCTTCAAACGCCAAATGAAAAAGCTTTATCTCACAGTCATGGTTGTAAAAATCGCTAGGCGGTAGTCGGGCGGAGGACTACCGCCTAGTACCTAGTCGGCGCCTAGGCGGCATTAGGCGGCGCTAAGGTGGGGTGCCGCCTAGCGCCTAGGCGGCGCCTAGGCCGACTTTTGCAACAATGCTCATAGTTGGATTTAAAAGGAGCATGTTGGACGGTCAAAATCTGGAATAATGCCCAGCAGCGGTGGTCCTTTGGAGCAACTCGAAAAATTAATTCTATGTGCATAGTTTGATGTCTCCCAGTGTGTTGGTATGTCTTACTTGTTAATCCTTTGTAAATGAGTTATAGCTGAGAGTTACACATATGAGACTATTATGAGTCAATGACATTCATGTAATCCCCATGCTAGGAGGTTGGCCCCTTCTAGTATGGTTTCACTTTAGAGGAAATAAATTGCTCTCTTCATTAGGAAATTTAAGTAGGCCAGGGGAATATAGAATTTAAATTTTAAAAATAGAATAGACGTTAAATGGGATGCAAAATGGAAAAGTGATTGGACCGAATGATATTTCGATGGATATATGAAAGTGCCTAGGTAAGTAGGATATTGAATGACTTATGAAATTATTCAATCTGATACTGAAAATTATGAAAATATCTAATGTCTGATCAATAAAAGGTAATACTCTAGTCTCCTTTATAAAAACAAAGGAGATGTACAAAAGTATGTGAATTATAAGGGCATTAAGCTAATAAGTCATACCATGAAACTTATGGAAAGAATGATAGAAAAATTAAGGAGACCAAACTGAAATCAATTTGGATTTATACCCGAAAGGTCAACCCATTACCTAACACCTAAGCATTAGTTGGTTAGTCAATTGCTAGCACTTAGATGATAGTTGGTTGATCCATTGCCTATCACCTAGGCGATAGCTAGTCAACAAACTACCTAACACCAAGATTATAGGTGAAGGCTTAGGCAATTATCATTAAAATCATATTACAATAGAAAAAATATATATTAAATTAAAAATAACTAATGTAAATATATACCACAATCATATTCTTAATCAAACAAAATAACTTTCCAATCACAAACAATCAAATCATAATTAATAAATAAGCACTAAAGATAACATTTCATATTTCACATTACAAAAATTGGGTGAAAAGGTGAATCAAAAGTCACGAGCTAAATGGGGTGTGAATTGGGATTTTTTCACTAGCAACTAGGCAAAAAGATCCCTTGCCAAAAATTACCCAAGGAAAGACCATTTTAGGAAATGCTAGTTATTGAACACCATAAATATTCATCCATTAAGCCCATATATCAATTGTAGTAATTTATAGAGATAGAACTCTATATAGAAAAGGAAAGATTGCCAAAATAAAATGTCTTCATTTTTCATAATCCAACTATCTCATTACACGGCAAATTGACTACATGGAAGGATAAATAATATAAACCTTGTCATTGTGTTATCTAGAAACTAGAATTGAACAAACTTTAAGTTAAACTTACAAATGGTAAAAGCTTATTTAAAAAAAACAACAACAACAAAAGAAGCATGAATACTAAAGGAATGGATTTTATCACAGAGAACACACATAAAAAACATGATAAATAAGAACTCTCTCCACCATGTTTGAAAATACCAACATAGCAATTGTCTATGAATGGTTTAATCAAGGACTAATCCTATCGGTTTGTACAAATGGGGATCTAGAATTGAACACACTTCAAGATAAACAAACAATTGGAAAAAGTTGTTTTAAAATAATTAAACCAAATGAACTGTCATCATAAAGAACTCACGTGATAAATAAGAGCTCTCTCCATATTTCAAAAAAGCAACATAGCAGTTGGCTCTTAGTGGTTGAATGAAAGGTTAAATGGTTAAATGAGCTAATCTCCATTTGATCAAACAAAACCCTTGGTAACTGTTAGGGCAAGAGAACACCCAAAATTGATCACGAAAAGAAAATTAAGTAGCTCATATATGGTATCAGCAAAGAGACAAATGTATTGAAAGGGATCAGCAAGGAGAGGACAAACAACTACATGAGAACATGCAAGAGTTTGTTACATCACCGTATAGAGGTCACTTCAATAGATTATCATTGTTCTAGAAGGTATAGACTTGGACATTGGAGGGAGATAATGCAGATTATGAATTCAACTTTTAAAAAATGATTTTCTGATAATTTAATTTGGTAAATCCCTTTATTTGGGAGAATAAATTTATCAAGGTAGTTTTGATTTGGTAATTATCTTGTTTAAAAAAAAATAGATTTATTCACTTTAATAGATTATCATTGTTCTACAAGGTTCGGACATGGACTTGAGGGAGATAATCCAGATTATGAATTCAAGTTTTAGAAGTTATTGATTTTCTGAATGTTTACTTTGGTAAATCCTTTATCTAGGAGAATAAGTTTATCAAGATAGTTTTGATTTGGTAATTATCTTGTCTAGAGAATAGATTTATTCTAGATCGGAGTCATTTCAAGTATAAGATTATATCTTTCCTAAAATTTCTTTATTTCTAATTTTATTAGGAGTTTTTGAGTCTTTCGAGTGACCTCAATTCCTTTATTCATCATTTTTCAATGTAATAATATTTCCTTCCACCGTGATTTTTTTTCTCTTTATGAGATTGTTGTTCCTTATGCTTGCATCAATTGACATCAAAATTGAATTCCTAATTCAGTGTATTTGTTCTCTCGTTTTCCTTTCATGGACCATTCCTTTTCTCCACCACCCCACAAACAGTAGCCCCTTTGTCATCGTCTTTCCCAGCAAGAAACTCTTGGTTGCCTTTTATAACCACCGACCAACCTCCCCTCCAACTTCGCCAGCCTTAACATTCCATGACTTCACCCAGAGGAAGTTCTCCATGCATCCAATAGAACCCAATGCTAGGAGCTCCTCCTCCAAAAGTCCTTTTAAACCCACACCCACCCATTCACTTCTCCCCTTTATCCACATAATCTTCATCTTCCCCTCATCTGATCCTGTAGATCTACCCTTCCCATGAACACCAAGCATATGACAGATCCGCTCCTTCCAGGTGTAGAGCTAATCCTTAAAATTTATAGAAGTCACATGAACTACCCACAGGAAGAAATCCACTTCCTTCCTACCTCGATTTTGACAATAGAGAAGGCAACCACTATCAGTTCTCCAACAGTCCAGGTCTATGCAGTTCCACACAGTCGATCATAGTAGATCAAATAACACAACAGTATATAGTGATCATAGTGCACTTTATCAGTGGATGAGATGTCTCAGCTATGCGAAGTGACACGCCATGCTATTTGAATCCTTTGTCATGATAACAACAGAATAATAACCCATCACTAGATCAGGTAACAAGACTATATACAGTGATTATAGTGCATTTTATCAACAATAAATCAATAATACATACAACATCCACCACTAAATCAGGTAACAGGATTGTCAATATGATGATCATGGTTGCATATTTTGAATACCCAATGTATAAACATGTCTTAATAACAAGGTCAGACACTAAGAAAATCTAAGCTGCATGATACAACTAGTGCATTCTTACAAAGATAACATTACAGAATGTAACATTAGCATTCCAAAAAATATTATAAAATGCACCCAGTTCAATGGAGTTCAAAAAATTACCTGTCCTCCAGTGGTTCCAGGAACAACGGAAATGGAAGCGATGTCCACAAAAGTCTGAGCAGTGATAAATATATCAACACAAACCTGGAAGTAAATCTTTATTAGTAATAATTCCAATCCAAATGGATCGAAAAGATAAAGCATCCTGCCTGGTGCTCAGCACACTCAATGGCCATTGTTTTCAGTGTCTTGTCTGCTGGTTGAAGCAACTTATGTGCCTCCTGCCGTCCAATCCAAGGAAAATAGATTAGACATACTGCAATCTAATAGATAATGATTCTAAATCATATTACCTGAACAGTAGTAAATCCTAGTGCAACCTAAACTCTTTTTTCATTCCCAAAGGATGTTCAGATGGGTTTTTTTTCATTTTTCTTTTTTTTGTGTGCATACGAAGTAATGTATGAATCAACAGAGAGAGAGAGAGAGACAGATAGATAGATAGATAGTAACGTAGATGGATGTTTGAAATATCATTCCATACTAGATCTCATATCAATGACCAGAATGATATTTGGTACCATGTCATTCTAACGCTTGCACACTTTAAAGCATTCCAAGATCAACTGAAATGTTTTAATCTATAATTTCTTCCCACTTCTTACCTCCAAATAAAAGCCTATTACAATTACAAAGTTGTTTAAAACAAAATTCAAAAACAAGACGTTATAAATATATAATAGTATGATTTTGGTATCATGTCATGCTAGAACTTGCACGCTTTAAAACAATCCAAGATCAATTGAAAATATTTTAATCTATAATTTCTTTCCACTTAACTTCTTTACCTCGAAATAAAAGCTTATTACAATTAGAAAATTGATTAAAAAAAAATCATAATCAAGAAGTTATAAAAATATTACAAGTATCACAACTAATGGTTGTATCTTATACCAAACTGTGTATAGCATTGAAAGAAAGCATTGGATCTTTTAATATCTTGCTAAGATTAATCAATTATTTTTCAAGATTCATTAGAAATAATGCTTCCAAGACATCTAATGGAGTTAATTTCTCCATTAGCAATAAATATTATCCAACACAACTAAATCTTGAACATGTATAATACAAAGTACATACATCTTGGTTCCTCCAACTTTAGCATAACTGCACTACTGCTAATTCTCCAATAAGTACTCTTCTTTAAGTGTTTCATGTCCTCCTATTTGTGATTGGTAGACATTGATCAAAATCGAAGAATAAGTCATATGGCGAAAATTGATGTTTCCATTGGTACTGTCTTTTTGTTCTTCTCCTTTTTATCTCACTTCTCATTTCAGTGTTTCATCACCTCCCTATACTAGTAGAGACTAGATCAAAGAATGAAGTATGGAAGAGAATCTTCTTGTATCAGTTAGTTTCAGGAAGTACCAGCCAACACAAGCCTGATCTCAATCAATACTACCAAAATTGATCTAGACTAAAAAATGATAATTTCCCCACGATAAATATTATCATTGAAATATTTTAGTTAACAAAATTGCTGATAAAGATCATATTTAACAAAATCATTGTCATTATTGTATCATTTAGAAATAATACCATAAAATAGATTGTCGACAAGTAATAAAAGAATTATCACTAATGTTATATTTATTGACAAATCTAATTAATACATCCACTTTAACCACAAACTTAGGCCATTAAAACATATGGCTAAATTATTGTCACTAAAACTTTTAATGGCAAATTACTAAGTTTTAGTGATAATTGCTTGTCATTAAAGGACACTTATTTTTTAGTGTATTAGTACCAGTCAACGACTGGAATATACGTCAACCAATCCATCATCACTTGAAATCATGATGCAGATTAACTTAGTACATTATTAGAAATTTAACTAGGAAAGAATGTGTTCAAAAGTACATAGAGAATTTATACAGAAGGACAACTGAAACCACATGTCCAAATATCTAAACGAGCAATAAAAATCTATGTTTAGACAGCAAGGGATCGTCATTTCCATCAAGTTATGAAAGTTGATGGAAAAGTAAACAAATAGCTAAACAACAAAGAAAAAAACATATATCTTAAAGTTTACCTTATCACCACCAGAAATATTCGTTCTCCCTTCAGCTTCTCTGGAAGAAAGAGATGCAATACCAATTGATGGCAAGACTACAAATGTATGGGGGGAACGTAATTATTTTACAAGATAATACACCAGGAAAAGAAAAGGAAGAACAATGCATTCATGGATACAGAACACAAAGTGAACAGACCATTACAAGCTTTATTGATCCTGGTTCATAGATAAAGTTGGACTAGCATGTATTGGCAGATATCTAATAGTCTGAACATGTTTGTACTATATCAGTAGGTTTGCACAGGTCTAAAATTCAAATCAACATGAGTCTAAGCCAATTTTAGGCTCACGTGTTTTAATTTGTATATTTGTATAAAGGCCAGGTACCAAATCAGGCCATGAGAGTTGACATGATCCAGTTATATTATCTTAGATGATGAATTGAAAGTATCACATGCCAAACAGTTAGTCATACTTCCTCAGGCCTTATATACAAACTCAGCAAAATGTTTGGACCTAAACCGCATTCCTTTCTTTTTATTCTTTCCTATCTGTTCCCTGCATGAATTTGCCATCAAACCAGCACACAACCATGCTTGAGTTAGGAATTATAGCACAAGAGCATACTTTAAAGAGCCTCTCAAATCATTTTCTAGCAGAATACCTAAAAGTGGCAAAGCATATAGACCTCCTTGACAATCAAAGCAATTGAGACTAAAAATTATGGTTAATTGCATTGCCAGAACCATTACTTCATCTGCAGGACACATTCATCAAAAAACATTGTTCTACAAGCTAACTTGAGAATGTCCATAATTTAAATTCATTAATTATCACATTTCTCAATCAATTATCATAATGGCAAGCTAGTTTAACTCAAAATTTATTAGCAACATCACGTCACCTAGCAAGCACCATCCTATCATGCTCCATAAAGTTCCAAAAATCAATACTTGGAAATAATTTTTAGTGACAGTTTTAGAGAACCAAATCACATTGATCAAGTAATAGTCTAATACAGCTTTAGTAATTGTCACATAACAGAATATGAATATGCATATGAATCAAGGTTAAAAATTTCATAGCAGAGTTTCAGTTTATGACCGGAACAATAAAGCATGTCATACTGTATCGTGTCATGCCGATACGGTTTCAATACTCGTTTAAATATAAAATACATTAATTAAAAAATATTTTTATTAATATTTAATTGTTATAAATGTTTACTATTATAGTATATTTGAGATATTGAATGTTGAGTTTAAGTTTTGATATTATTTTATGAGATATTTAATACTTATTTTATCTTTTGCAACTATTTGTTGAATATAAAAATTTAAAATCTATATTTTTATTGAGAGAAAATAGATCATATGAGTATGTTTCAAAGCAACTAATAAATTCTATTGTTCAACTAGTTTAATTGGTAAGAGTGAAAGGTGCAAGAGGTAGAGGAAGATCAAAGGAAACATTAGTTAATATAGTTAAAGAATAATTGAATATTAGGAGTGATATAACCTTGAATAAAACTCGGACAATAAGATTCAAGATGGCAAAAGGCGATTCGCATGCCCCCAGTACCCCATCAATCCGTCCCAGGACCAACACGGAGGAGGTAATCACAAGGGCTACTAGCCCGGATGCTGTGGCTAGTGCGTGGGAGGCAGACACAGGCTTTGTCAAGTTTTGACCCCCAAATCTCAGGATGGCAACACCCACACTAACCATCAGTCCATCCCGTGGAACCGGACAATAAGATTCAAGAACAAATACTTGGTTGGGACTTACATCACTTGATGATGGCAACGGCAAGAAACCAAAATGACATCTAGACAAAATTTCTAGAATACAACTAAAAGTGTTGGGATCTCCCGGCACCAAAACACAAAACGCGGCGGAAACAAGATCCCTCGAGCGATCCATGAGAATAGAAAAACTCGTACAAAGTTCATCTATCTAATAGATCTATCTAAAGTGTATACCTTTGGAGCGTGCCCTTTCGCTTATCCCGCTCGTACAAGATGCGCCGGATCTCTTGCACGATCAAGTGTCCGTGCCTCTATTCGTATCCACATGGACACGATCTCTCAACTTCGGAAAGAACTACCTTAGTTGTGCTAGCAACTGGAGGTAGTTCACAAGACCACCAAGAACCCAACAAGGGTTTCAGCCAAAGGGGAGAAGAGAGGAAGGGAAGAAGGGAAAAACACTTACTTGTCATTCAAAATGACTAGACCCACTTTTACACTCATCCCATGAATATGAAGAGTCTTTTGTCTCTTTGGCTTTCCTTCATTGAAGCCAACAAAGAGCACATCTTTTCATGTGACTCTTCACCTTCTCTTCATCCAATGAAGAGAGACTTTTCTCTTTCCTTCATTAAACACTTTAATGAATTTCTCCTGCAATTTCGACCGGGCCTCTCGGGCTCCCGACCAAGTCCCCGAGCTCCCGACCAAGTCTGCCGAGCAAGTCGCCAAGCTCCCAACCCAGTCTCCCGACCAAGTCCCCGAGCTCCCGACCAAGTCTGCCGAGCAAGTCGCCGAGCTCCCTACTAAGTCTCCCGAGTTCCCAACTCAGGCTCCCGACCTAGTCTCCCGAGTTCCCAACTTGAGCTCCCGACCAAATCCCTGAGCTCCTGACCCGAGCTCCCGATCAGATCTCCCGAGTTCCCAACTCGGGCTTCCGATCAGATTTCCCGAGTTTCCAACTCGGGCTCCCGATCAGATTTCCCGAAGCATCATGTCCTTAGTGTGTGACCCAATAGGTTCTCGTAACGTTGGCAATGCGCCTAAACGCTTTAGACACATAAGCAATGAGCGGCATCTAGCAATGCATCATTGCTACCCAAGTAACAAGAAAAGTCGAGATCCGACTAAACCTCCGTGACTATAATAATGTATGACCTTGTCCTTCTATCCTTAATATCTAGATTGACCAATGAGGCATAGACCGTGTCATCCTCGATCAATCTATGTGTTTCTTGATCCCCGAGTAGACTCACTCAAACAAATGAGCTCAATATCTCATATTGACTCATTTGAGCATGGTCATGCGTTTTAGTAGTCCTACTCGATCAAGGGGCCCACAGATATCACTCCCGTCATATGGGAGGGATAGATCTCATCTACATCACTCACATCCCTCCGCATAATTCATTACATACCCAGTGATCGCCTTTATAGTCCACCCTGTTACGGGTAACGTTTGACGATACCAAAGTACATAACTTCTTATGTAGGGAACCGTAGTGACTTCAAGTTTAAGGACTATTCATACTAATAGTCATATGAGAAAGTTTATGACACTCATATGACAATCTATGAAACTTTCTCATAGCGGGTCAATTCAGTGCACATTCTCTAATGTATACCCATGTGTCAATTTGATATCACATATCCATGACTTGTGAGCTCAAGTCATCAATTGACCTACATGCTAGTCTCCATGCATTAATATTGTCCTTGAATATTAATGCTTGACTAGGAATGATTTAGTGTAGTGTTCTCTACATTATCTCACTATCGATTCAACCAATCGATATAATGTAGATAAGAACCTACTACCCAAGGACATTATTATACTTAGTTATTTGGCACGAGTATAAAATAAGTATAATAACCAAAATGTGCCTTTATTAATAATAGAATATGATACAAAAAGTTCATAGTCAATCATCACATAATTGGCTCTAGGGCTCCTACTAACAAAAAGGAGCCATGAATCTAAGCTACTCATACACAACTAGATTTCTAGCATCTAATGATAACAAAATCCCAATGCTTACATGCAAGGATAAAATATATACATGAGACTACCATACACATATGGAAGCCTATTTGAAAATTTTACTCGATGTCGTGATTTAAAATCTCTACTCTGCTAAGGTTTTGGTCTCGGATCGAAACAATATGATTTTGTTACCATATTGTGTCATGCCGATATAATTTCAATATTTTTTTAATATAAAATATATTAACTAAAAAATAAATCTAAATATTTAAAAAATAAACAATACAAAATACAAAAAAACATAAGGTTTAATTAAACCATATATATAATGGGGCAATTTTATTAGGGTTTAATTAAGTTTAAATTATCCCTATTATAGTTAAGAATTGATGAAATTAATTAAATCCTAAGTTAAACCCTACGTTACCTTCGCCCGCGACATGTTCCGCCACCAGCGACCGCGAGGGTCGCATGACGCCTTCGCGGCAGGGCGCGACACCTTCACGGTGACCGCGAGGCCGGCGTGACGCCTTCAAGATGACAGCGAGGTCGGCACGATGCCTACACAGTGGCCACGGCCGAGGTGATCACGTGCCTGCACAATGCCTCTGCGATGGTCGTGGGGCCCACGCGATGCCTCCGCGGTTGCGTAGGGCCCGCGTGATGCCTCCACGGCTGTCATAGGGCTCACGCAAAGCCTTCGTGACGACCATGGGGCCTCAAGGAGCGCCTGCACAGGAGGCGTGTTGGTTGACAAGCGAAATGTATGATACAAGATTTTAAACTATGCTCGCTGCTCATAAAACCTCCTATTCTATTTATTTGATCAAGCAGTAGAGACTAGAGGATTAGGAGTTGTTTCCATCCATAGTAAAAAGTTTAACAACAATCAATCCTTTATCCAACTAAGTGGGGACGGCTATATGAATCCAACTACACTATTAGGTTTTATCTCTAGTATATCCTCATCTTTATTGAAATGAATTTTATTATGTTTTATCATTGCTAACAAGTCTTTTTTTTTTGTCTTCTCTTCCCCAATTAATGTGTATTTGTCGTGGTCTTACATCATCTAATTGAGTAAGAAATATGGTTTATATGTAAAGTTGATTCTAACACTCAGAAATATAGATTATTCTGTTAAAAAAGTGGATAACAACCTGGAATACAATGCACGATTAATGACACAAAGTATGTAGAAAGAGAACAGTTTTAACAATTGTTTAGGGTTTTACACTTAATTGAAATTTAGTAGAATCCTAATTGCGAAAATGTTGTCAATAATTAATATAAAATGTAAAGTAATTACATAGAATTTCCAACTTACCTGACTGAAAAACAAGAAGTTTTCCTCCTGTAGGTTTAAGTGCCAAGAATCCAGCCTAACAAAATAACTCTCAAACATCAAGTTCAGATATAGATAAAAGGCCAGTTATACAAGAATCTTGTTTAATTAGTAGGTTAGTTGAAGATGACTTGGAAACCTAAGTGGAGGTTGTCTTAAAATTCCTGCCACCCAATAAGAAGATAAAGTTAAAGGACTACAAGTTGAGTTTAATATTACCTTGACTGCAGCGCCAAATGCGGAATCAGCAACCTTATTATTTTCAAACAGACTTGGGATGCTCTCTAGCAACTGTTCAAAACTTTGACGGCACTGAATTTTCAGAAAGATTAATGTACATTAGACCAGATATAAAGTAGAAATATAAAATCATACACAGGTACACAAAAAAGACGAAAGTTTGGCTAACCTCAGTAAGAGGAACAACTACATCAGTATGAAGAGGTGTATAAACATCATGAACATCTGGCACAATGAGCATCAAAGGCTGCAGTTAACAAGATCAACAGTATTAAAGATTAGATTGCACAGAGCACTTCTCAATCAGGGAGCCCACATGGTTGAGTAAAAAAGGTGATAATACAATAAGAAGGATTAATCAAAAGTTTGTTAAGCTGTAGAAAACTACAACAAATCAATCCATTGTCAAAATATGTTATCAAGATCAAGGCAACAAATACCAGTATTGTCAGAATTCCAGTGTTATAGATTTAATAACTTGTAGTCTCACTTTTAATTAGTAAAAAAAAATCACACATTTCTTCAATATTTCAGTTCACCATGGTTGTGAAATTCTAAAAATCTACAGAGTATGCTAATGAGACTATCAACTAATTATTCAGGCAGAAAAATAAAGCAGGCTGACTAACTCAAAATTGCACATTCAAATTGAATTACATGGAATAGTTGCAGTAAAAAGAATATGATACAAGCTTCACCAATAGTTCAAGCTAAATCAACTCAATCCAAGTCCATTTAGAATAATCACTTTGAGCCATAAGTTGATTAGAACTAAATTGTCTAGAATAGTTTGAATTTTTGAATTTTTTGAGTATGTATTAATCAACATAAAACATAGGCAAATATTATATATGGATTGTTGTTCCCTCAAAAGGAACATATTGTATGGTTCGACTGCAATATCTCGGCAAGGATTACTACATCCTCATGAGAACTTGACTATAGTATTAAATAGGTAAGAATTTTCACACCGTAACTTGGATAAGAGAATACCAATTGCTGTTAGATTTAGAACATGGAGCGTTTGGCAAAATAATGTAATAAATAAGATGGAGAAGAATTAATATTTTATATTTACAACGGACAGAATGAGTAGGGGAGAAAATAAAGATTATAGAGAACTTAAGTTTTTAGTTATGGAACGCATGAAAGAATAACATAAGAAATAGAATAGGTATTGTTTTAGATAATTCGTTAAGGAATGAAGTAGTAGGAGTAGTTAAGAAGAGAGAAAGGATTAAAAATCTCAAGATAGTGGTAACAAAAGAAACTATTAATGTAATTAGTATATATACACCTCAAGTTGAATTAGATGAAGATACCAAACATAGATTTTGGAAAGATTTAAATGAGGAAGTACAAAAATTTCAGACAAACGAGATAAGTTTAATAGAAGAAAATTTAAATGAGTATGTAAGAGTAAGAAATGAAAAATATAATAAGGTGCGTAGGGGTTATGATTTTGGTACAAGAAATGAAAAGGAAAAAATTATATTGGATTTCGCGATAGCATATGAACTTGTAATAGTTAATACATTTTTCAAGAAGAGAGAACACAAGTCTAAGTTCAAAAGTAAAAATAATAAATCGCAAACTAATTTTATTATAATTAGAAAGAAGAATAAAAAAATTTATAAAGATTGTAAGGTCATCCCTCAAGAAAATTTATCACCTACCATAGGCTAGTGGTGTTAAATACGCACTTCAAACATATTACTAGTAGAAGTAAAACATACATGGCTCCTGGAATAAAGTGTTGGAAGTTAAAGAATGGGAAGCAAATTATCTTTAAGAAGAAAGAAGGAGCCGAAACTAATAAGAACGGAGAAATTTTTTAAAAAGTATGCGGTCAAGAAAGCCGAAAACAATTAATATAGCCTTTAAACGCTTGTATCGACAACTTTATATAAAAGAAGGGGAAAAAACACCTATTAAATAACTAAAGTGAGATAGAAGAAAACAAGAGATCTTAATCAAATAAGATGCATTAAAGATGAATTTAATAGGGTACTAGTGAAATTGATCAATTGGTTAATGAAAGTTTAGGTACCAACATAGTTTAATAAATTTAAATAGGCTAGAAGAGTATCAAATTTTAAATTTTTATTAGAGAATTTAAATTTCAAAAGTAGAAGGCATTAAATGGGATCCAAAATGTAAAAACAGTTGAACCGGATGATATTCCAATAAAGGTATCGAAGTGCCTAGGGAAGAAGGATATTGAATGGCTTATGAAGTGTTTCAACCTGATAACGAAGAAAATATATGATCAATCAAGAGTAAGTACTATAGTCCCCTATATAAAACAAAGGGGATGTGCAAAATTGTAAGAAATATAGGGGCATTAAGCTAATGAGTTCATGAAATTTTGGGAAATACTCTATTGCCCTTAGTATTAAAACAAAGGAGATGTACAAAATTGTGAGAAATATAAGGGCATTAAGCTAATGAGTCATACCATAAAATTTTAAAAAGAGCAAAATAGCAATAGAAAAAAGATTAAGGAGACTAAGGTAACTAAAAATTAATTTAGATTCATACCCAAAAGGTCTGATAGTAAAAGTCACAACTTCTCAAAAACTAATTGAAAAGTATCGAAAAAATAAGCAAAGCTTACACGTGGTATTTATTGACCCAGAAAAAACTTATGACAGAATCACAAGAGAAATTATATAGAAAATTCTAAAAAATATATTAGTGTAGTGTATATTGAAATAATTAAGAATGTAATGACAAGAGTGAAAATTTCAAACGGATTAACTAAAGCGTTTCTTATAAAGATCGAGTTACATCAAGGATTAGGTCTAATTCCATATCTCTCTTACACTAGATATGAATGAAGTCAATGCACATATTCAAGATACAATATCATGGTGTCGTTTGCAAATGACATTATTTTGGTTGATGAGATACTTGAAAGAGTCAATGCTAAGCTCGAATCTTGGCGGGAAAGACTCAAAGTAAAAGGTTTTAGTATTAGGAGAGTAAAGACATGATATATGAAATTTAAATTTAATAGTAATACGCGGAGCAAGCCAATTGTTAAAACAAAAAATGATAAGTTATTTATAAATGAGAGCTTTAAGTATCTAAGTTCGTTTTTGTAAAAGGATGAGGGGGTTGACAGAGATGTTTTACATAGGATACTTATAGGATAGTTGAAATGGAGGAGGGCATTAGATGTTCTTTGTGATCATAATGTACCTTTAAATCTTAAAGGAAAGATTTATATAATAATGGTTAGACATTTTATATTATATAAAGTTGAACGTGTAGTTTGAATTAAGCATATGAGCAAAAGATAAGAGTCATAAAGACAAGGATATTAAAATAGATATATGAACATACAAAAATGGACAGATAAGAAATAAGAAAATTAGAGAAGTTGGAGTTGCGCTTATTGACGAAAAACTCCAAGAGACGCTTCTAAGATGGTATGAACATAAATTATGCAACCAATAAATGTCCTAATTAGGCAACATGGGACGATAACAAATACGCACATGAATTAAGAAAGAGGAAGGTTAAAGAAAACTTGATTAGCAACGATACAACATAATAAAATTCAATTAAGCATAGACGATGATATAGTAGAGGATTGATCGAGACCAATAGCGTAGGAGGATCCATATAGTCAATTCCACTTAATGAATTAAAGGCTTAGTTATTGTTGTTATATGTTTTAGCTAGTAAAAAAATAACATCTACCTTTCAAAGTTTTCATTAAACTCAGAACCTAGTTGTTTAATTAATTAAGGAAGTTAAAGTGCAACTTATCAAACATTTATTTCATTGATACGTAGACTATTAAAGGAACAAACTTTTATTTGGTTTAGTCATATGCCATTATAAGTTATGAGTGAAACAAAGATCTTGCATGTCGACCTGTCCACACACTGTACAAGGCAAGTAGCTTAATGCAGACCTAGTGGAGTGGTAAGAAGGCATGGAATTCTCTAATGTAGAAGAGGAAATAGGAAAATTAAGGAAAATAAGAGATGTGAAAGATTCCATAGGTTGTAATTATCACCATTTTTCCACCTCCTAAACATCGGGTGGACCTAGGCTTATCTTCTTTCCTCTAATTGCTCTCCTTTTATAAATTCTTCTCATTCTCTATTTCTCTACCACAGTGTTGACTACCTTTCTTATCACGGTCCATTTTGCTCATCTAGGTGTCATTGACAATGGCACTAAACCAAGCACCTTCATCAAGATTGTAATTGGTTTCATTGAGTCAAATCATGCATACATGTAATTTATCTCCCCTCTCAAAGATTGGGTATTTTTGCTTTGCAAATCATCCTCATTGATTCACCCCTCATTTTCACAAATGGATAACTTTTGCCACTAATCTCTTTAACTAATTCCCCTAACAATTGATTCCCTCCAATCTCCTATTCCAACACTAGCTTTTAGGGATTCAGTCTATGGCATGGGCAAAACTTCTCATTCCACCACCAACCAACATGCAAAACAGGATCAAGACGATGAAACTTAACCCAATGATGTCTTGTAACGACAACGGTAACTTTGTGAGACTCCAAAGACACGCAACCACTCCAACTCCTGAGATACACGCAACCACCCCACGAACTCCTAAGACACACGCAACCACTCCAGAGACCCTACTTGACCTAGTCGCCAACCAAGACATTCTATAGGTTCCTTCCTTATGGTGTTTGGAGTAAATGTTTCTTGTGTCTTCTTCCTTTCTTTCCCTTGCCTCCTCTATAGGTGTCAGCTTTAGCATAACAACGCTCATCATGGGTGGTATCTTAAGTTGGTTAAGGACCAAACCCCGACTCATCTTGAGATTTCAAACCTTAGAAGCTTCCTATCCTTCCAATGGCATCTCCTCTTCCAATCCCCTGAATACCATGTCAACTAGTAACTAGCTCCTATAGACTTCTTACATATGTCCATTGATATCAACACATTATAACCAATTTAGTGGTTGGACATTTGTGTCTTTCTATTTCTGTCACAACATAGATGTTTTCGCAGCAAAGTTAAACTACTCCCAATAGTCCATAGAAAATTAAACTTTGTCAGAAGGCCTACTGATCTAGCTTCCTTACCACTAGACCAAGCAACTGTCAATAACCAAACAAGCTTTTGGAGCAACATCTTAGAAATTGACAACCTCCAAAATAAGATTTTAGTTATCCAATCCTTTGATTTCCACTTCCTGAAAGGTAATCAATAGAAAACAAGATAAAATTGAATTGGCAATAGGTTTTTATTTGCAGAAACAAGATAGTATAGACATGCCCAGTGTTAAAAGAGATAATAGGTATATGTAGAATCAAGGATCCAAGTACCAGTGTCGAAACCAGTTTTGGCCCTATAGCAGAATGATTGCATATCAGTGCTAAACCTGTGCCAGCACACCTTGTGAGTAAGCAAAGGTAAACCATGCTGATCTAGCACTAATACTGGAGAAGTTGGTTCAATGGTAATTAAGAAGTGGAAAGGAGTTAGAGGGCACTAATTGTTTCTGCTACTGGTTACCTAGATTCGCTAGAAAAGAAGCTAATCGTCCTTCCAAAGTCAAACCTTCCTCTATCCTCCCCATTGAACTCTTCGTTGGATAATCAGCAATGACATAGGAGGTGTCTCATGTGATGTGTTCCATCATCCTGTCGCATCTCAATGTGGGAGCAAAAAACATTGGGCCATCACCAAAACTTAAACCAAGGTTAAAGTATATAGAATAATACTCTCAAATGAGCTATCAGTCAAACAAAACAGACCTATGTATCTCAATTTTATCCCCTCAGATTTTGATCAAAGAAATTTTGCACCTAGGTTAGATTTTTTTCCCTAAAAGCCCATCAGAGGAAAGATCGATAGTTTGATCTGAAAGCATAACCTCCTCTCCTTCCTACCTCTCTCGCATCATTCTGTACTTCTTTGCCAATTCTAACCTAGGTGCAGGCCAATTCTATGAAAACCACAAAATACCACCTGCAATGCCTCTTGTTGCAGGCCTAGGTACTAAAGTCACATCAAGGAATGCATCACTTATTATGAGAACCACCAAGCATGCCTGATTTCAACAATTAATTTAGACTAACCAAGCATTCGATTTGCCCAGATACAAGGGATAAAGCCTTCAACGATCACTTCCAAATAAATATCGCTGGCACCCTCACTCAAACCCCTCGCTATCTCCATATGAATTCATTGTTAATGGTTCTTCCTACCCTTTTCCCACATTGCATTCTCCACTTACGAGCCCGCCCTTGATTACCATTCCATGTACATGGCAAACGCACCACCATCTGCCCTCTAAGTCGATATCTTGTCACAATCACCAGATACAACATCCATGTCGCATCTTTGGCCTAAGATTAAGGCATTTACAAATATCTCTTCTCTGTATTTTTTGTTTTTTTAGTTGCCTCCCTATCCATAGCCAGTAGCCACCAGAAGCTACATTTAGTCTTCATCTTAAGAGCCACTCATCAACTATTTTCACCTTATCCCTAAATATGATACCCTTATTCTCAAGGCACCTGCATCACTTGTGACTCACACAACCCAACCTAGACAAAGTCTATATTAGGGTGTAGATCCAAGGCAACAAAAAGAAGTTACTATTTGAAAAGGAAAAAAAAAAAAAGAGGCAGTAGATTTGCAAAAAAGGAGCAAAAGAGGCAATAGATTTGCAAAAAAGCAGCCATGGATTTGAAGGAAAGAATAATTTTAAAAAAGAAATAAAAGGATATAACAAAAAAAAACAGAAGTTGTCAAACCTAGAAAAAATATGAATTCAAAATAGGGAATAAGAGATTACACATTTAACATGTTTATGTTTTACAATTTTCAACACTTCTCTCATCTTTTTACCTAAAGTTGGTGTACCACTAGATTCTTTACTGCACCGTCCACTTTCATATGATATTCAACTTAATTCTCTCTTCCAAATCTTTCTTATCACAAAGTCAATATAAAACTTAAACTTCTTGATCTTTTTAGCTAAATCATCACAAACTTACTCCCCTACATGCATTTCCCCTATATCAGAATATTAACTCAAGATTTGAAATTTAGAGTAGAGTCGAACAGAAGTTCAGTGTTTAATTGGGGACAATACCAATATGATGTATGGTTTAGAGGTGGAAGGAGGAAGAAGATAAAAACGAAATATATATCTCATTATTCCAATTCAATTTCAATTCATCTTGACCTATGTTGTAACATGTCACGAGGTGTTGAATCTTGATATGACATGATACTTATCAACATATTGACACAGTAGCATAGAAGACATTATCTGTGCCAACTACTATCACATTTCAGTAATTTATTGAAATGCTGCATTTTGACTATACCGTCAGACACAGTACAAGATTTCAAACAATGCATTAATCTAATTATTTTGTCTTGCAACACTTTTATCTCTATTTGATGCAATTTAAGAGAAAAGTTATCCAGTGCTTTTCTTCCAAGTATATCAAAAAAAAATTTCTTCTGAACAGATATTTAGAACTTTATTCAGGTTCTTCTCTGATAACTTCTTGTCTTTCAGAGATACAGAGTTTTGTTCAGTTTCTCTCTAGATATTAGCAGCTAGTTTATGTTATAATGGTAGATATTGGAACCTTAGTCCATATGCTTTCTTTGTGACATCTTAAAATCCTTTTTTCCATCACTGCAAACTTAAAACTTCTGCAAGTAGATTATACACAAGACTCTAAAGATCAAATAAATATTTTCCTTTGAAGGTGTTCTTCAGTATAATTTTCTTAACTATTCAAAGTGAAGATATTGCAAGATATGGAAGTTCACAAAACTATAAACAGTGAAGTGGTTTAGAAAAAAAAAGAATAAAATATCTATTATTCATCAAGTTCAACCATCATCTATTACAAAGATTGGTCGAAATTGTTGCATCGTGAATATCTACAGTAAACAATAATTGCATATTTATTACCTTAGTCTAGTGTATTATCATGCATTTATCACTTTGAAATTTTATTTTATATTTCATTAACAAATTTAACATGGATCAATATATAAACAAATTTTATGGGAGTGTAAGAATTAACAGCTAGATGTGTTGTAGGTTTAGGGCATATTTCTTAAAGGTAGAAAAATTGTTTTAGGGAAAGAATGAGGTAGAGGAAAAAATTTATAGGGAGAGAAATTTAAGATTTCCCTAGTTTTTAACAGTTAGAAGGAAAGAGAGGGAGAGGAAACTTTACCTAGTGAGAATAATTTTGTAAAAACCTTTAAAAAACAGTTCCACAAAAAAGAAATCCATTTTGATTTTTTTTGTTTCCTAAGTGAAACTGAAGCATTCCCACCCGAATTGACACTTTCCATCTAATTTGGGTGGAAATAATTTTTGGTGAAGAGGATTTCTTCCCCCTTGTTCTTACTCTCTTTCTACTTATAACCTCTTAGGAAACAAAGCCAACAGTAGGTCCCACCACACATTCAACCTCACATTGTTTCTTTCCTCTCTTCCTTCCACTGTAGGAAGAATATCCTTAGTTCATATAAGGTATTAGTCATCAAGTATTATATTGTGGAGTCTTCTATATGTGTACTGGTTCTCTTTTTTACAATATAATATACTTGTATTCTCTCCCAGCCCAGAATTCAAACTAATATCTTCTAATAATTTTTTTTTGTGAAGGCTGAATGGTCTTTCAAATAGATTCAGTCTCTTAGATTTTGCATGGCTAGGTATATAACTGAAACAAGTTTCAAACCAAGCTGGAGTAAGTTGGATTGCTTTGAATTAAGCCATTCTGATCATGCCAATCAACTTGAGTAGTTTGATAACCTTCTAGTGCTCATTGTAGCATTTAGGATGGGTTTAAAGAAGTCGGATTCTATTCAGTAAATATTAAAATTTTAAATCATAGCTGCATGACCTAGCAATCTATACTAGTTCAACCCCCTATTACAAGACTGCTTCCTGACTTCTTCCTAACATGTAGGACTCCCTTGACTACATATTCCAGGAACTTATGACTTAGAACCAAGGTTATTGAATCGAGACTTGAATCATGAATCATTTGATGGTTTTGCAAATTGTGAATCATAAAATTCATGTTAACTATAAATAATCTAGAAATAATTATACCATACTAAAATTTGTAAGAATATCCTATGTGCCACCATAATATCATTAATAAACTAACACCAACAAAGTGTAAATGGAAGAAAACATAACCATTAATAAGAACTTGCATCTATTTAACATCCTCTAACAAGAGACAATACTATTGTCTGTTGAGGATGAGGGCTGGGAGAAGGTCTCCTGTCTAAGAAATGAAGAGGCCATTGAAGCAGCAACCTCCGACAAAGTAGTTTGCTTTCAAAGAAATCCGCAGATCAACCTCAATTGCTGAAGGACGAGTAAAGCCCTTTTTTGATTGAAGGCGCTGGTCTGGGAAGAAACTGGTGAAGCAACATTTTCTATAGAAGTGGCATGCTGGTGCACGTCTACTAAGGACAAAACCAGAACACATAGAAGACGCCATCAAAGAAGACAGGAAAAAAAAAACATCAGGAAGAAGATGCAGACAACCATGAGGAAGACACGAGGGGAAGGAAGACACGAATGGTCATCCATCGAAGACAAAATAGGAAGAGGGAGTTTTTTAACCCTAAATTTACCTAACGTGCTTAAACCCGAGTAAGCGGAAAAAAATCAAATTCTAGGAAGTGGGAATTGCAAATTTCAAACTGAATTGGTTTGATCCAAATTGCATCAGACAAAACACGAAGATGAGTTTTTTAACCCTAAATTTATCTCATATTTTTAATTAGAGTAAGTCAAATTAACCCAATTCTAGGAAATGGGATAATTTTTAAACTGAATCAGTCTGGCTCGAATCATATAGGACCAATTTTTGATCAATTCCAATTCGACTATGGGTTTTGTATCAAATTGTCTCGGAATTGAATCAAATCAGACGATTCAAACTGCAAATCATCTGATTATGATAACCATGCTTTGAACTGATAAGTCATGGATTCTTGTGCAGGCTTAGTTATTATACTAAATCAACATATATTCACATGATTAGCATAAGAAAAGCCATGTTGGTCCATTTGGCCAAAATCATGATTTTTGCCAACTTATGTGGTTTGTAAAAAGGCTAGTTATGCATTCATGATTTCCCATAGTTTCAACAAATATTCTGAAAACGTGTTGGATATATTTCAGCGCAACTGATACTATTTAAGAGGTTGCTCAATTAGCTTAACAAGGAGAATAAGTCTTTGTACAAAAGCTGGAGCAATATACAATTCATAGAGCAAATGCTTGCATAAATAGAGAGCTATTGACCACATACCTGCTGCGAGGCTCGTCTAAGATTGTAAAAATGAATACTGCAATCAAAAGTTGCAATACCGACCATTGTCCTTGGGCCATCCTGCGAAGAAGCAAGCATGCTTAAGAAGTTAATCAACCATCAAACATTATGAATGCAAATCACAAAATGACTGATTCGCTTCTAATGGCCCCATGAAAGTTTTGAAAATCAATTCAGGTAGCAAGTAGTCAGGCACATAATGCTTTTCACACATTTGTGGTCCAAAATTGCAAATTTAGTAAGGGCATAAATTCACATACGTTATAATGATAATTCCTACAATATAAGTGACATAGTCTTATACGATTATAATAATAGTAAGTTATTCATTATCACAACAAAGTGTATTAATCCATCAAAAAGTCAAGTAACAATAACAAAACAAATCATATTTCATATTGCAATAAGGTAATCACATAACATAATTATATAAACATATAATGAAACGGAGGGATATCGTGGGGTTGAATAATTAGGATTCTATTCAAGTTAACTAGTTAGATAAACAAAATATTTTTTTAATGGAGTTACCTAGACTAGTAACCTAGATTGCTTAGGCAAGGCACCCAAGTCAGTGGTCAAGATGTCAAAGACTGGTTCATGAAACACATGCCTCAAAAAGACCATTTAATCACTATGCGATGCAGTCCCCATCCATTTCCACCTATGTGGCCACCTAGACTAGATACTATAATCATAAACTATATCATAGTTTAAAATTTTGAATCGTGCCGGCCGGCACGGACAAAATTTAGAGTATCGCCAATCGATTGGCACTAGCACCACTGGCAAAGAGCAGAGCCTCTCGCAGCAGCCTCACAGAGGTCGCGAGAAGCCGCACAAAAGTCGCATGAGGTCGAGCAAAGGCCGCTCTAAGGTTGTGAAGGCCCAAAGGCCACAAAGAGGGCATGCAGAGGCCTCGCCTAGGCACGAGGCTCGTGGAAGGCCTCGCATTCGAGAGGCCTCGCAGTCTCACAAGGAAAGCTCTGTGTTTTTTCCTTTTCTTTCTTATTACAATTTTTTTAACAAATTATTTTTTAAAATTATCAATTCTTTTTCCTTAATTTTTTCCTTTTTCCTTTCTATTTTTAAATTCAAAGATCAAAATTTTTTCTTTATTAATCTATTTCCCTCCATCCATCCACAAAGATAAATATAGAAATTAATAAAAAAAAATTTTAAGGATAGAGAAAAAAAAACCTAAAGATAGAAAAAATTTAAATATAATATATACAATTAAATTAAATTATTCTATATATAAATTTAGATTAATTTTTATAGATTAAAATTAATTTAATTTAATGTAAACCTATTTGATCCTAATCAATCATGTCTACTTGGATGCCTTTCAATTAATCCTAAATTGACTTTACTCAATACTAATTTTTAAAATATTAATTTAAGTATTTATTTATTTTTTAAAATAATTTAAGATATAATTTTTTAAATAAGATAAAATTTGGTATTTAATTTTTTTTTGGTATATTCTAACTGATATAATGTTAATAGAGATTGAGAATTAAAGTCATCATTCAAGAATTATAATATATATACTAAATAAATCAATCATTATCCATTTATCATTTTACTAAACAATAGAAAATTTATACAACACTTTTATATATTCTCAAAATAAAAAATTACATTAATCCATAAATAATTTGAAGTTTGCAAATAAATATAACATAATTAATCTTTAAATCCATCACCATTATACAACACTTCTTGAAGATGATGACCATTATAAATGCAAGATCTCCGACTTGATACCTCTGCAATTAAACTTGACACTGAAGATCAATTTTCATCACCATTGTAAATACAAACTCTTAGACTAATACCTCTACAATAAAATTATAATTAAAACTATTTAATTATGTGTAATATTAATAAAAATACAAATTTTAAATTTATACATTCAACAAAGTAGTCGTTGTAAAAGATTCAATAAGCATTTAATATTTCATAATATAATACCAAAACTAACTAAACATTCAACATCTTAAATATAATTTAATAATAAACATTTATAGCAATTAAATATTAATAAAAATAATTTTAATTAATATATTTTATATTTAAAAAAATATATAGAAACCGTATTGAAATGGCATGAAAATGTATCGTTCCTATGATACCGAAACTTCGGTACGGCGAAATTTTAAACCATAATCTATATTTGGATCAAATAAAAAGTGTATAAAAGGAACTCCAAATTAAAATGTTCTAGGCATAAAATAAAGATAAATCTAGATCAATAAAAAAATAAAATAAAATCATAAAAAAAATAAGTTATTGATTATTGTCTAAGGTGGAAAGCCCTCAAGGTGAATTTTATGTTCTACTACCAAGTCATTGTGATTATAGAGGATGCAAGTATTTGTTGAAGATGGACAGATACAACAAACAATACAAATACCTACTTATCTATGTCATTTTATGAAATAAAAAACAAGTGTATTAAACTCAAGGGTCACCTGTATTTGAGGAAAATTTGAAGTTTGAGATTCATTGGTAACATTCATGAATGTAATAATTAAAGTTTTATAGTGAAAATTTTCACTTAATTATATCTAAGATTAACAATCAAAGCTTTTATCCTACTAAGTGGGAACAGCTACATAGATCCTTCTACGCATTAGACTTGATCCCCTACTATATTCTAATATATATTACATAAATTCTATCATATGTTATCATTGTTATAAAGTCTTCCTCTTTCTTTATTTATGTGCTTATTTGTCGTGTTCTAACATAGCCTAACTAGAGCATATTGGGCATCTAAGTACGTGTTCATTGTCTCTCGGAATTTTTTCCTCCATAGGCACAACTTCAATTTTTTCTTTAATGTTTTCATTTCTTATATATCCATTCTCATATGTCTGCATTTTCAATTTAGCATTCTCGACTCTCATCTTTTGCATGTATGCTTACTTTGTAGCTTAACATTCAATTCCATATGATTTCATAGCCTAACATACAATTTCATATAACATAGTAAGTCTAATCGTCATTTTATAAAACTCTCTTTAAACTTTAAAGGTACCTTGCGATCACAAAGAACAACTAACACCCTCCTTCGTTTCAATAATCCTGTTTGTATCCTATGTAAAACATCTAAACCACTTCATTATTTTGCAAAAATGATCCTAGATATCTAAACCACTCGTCATTTCCTCCTATCTTAACAATTGTTTTCTGCTAAGATTCAAGCTTAGCATTTAACCTAAAATCTTAGCTGTCCTTTATTTCAATATTAGCTGTCCTTTATTTCAAAAATTTTGATAAAGGTATACTGTCAAGTTTATGATTCCTAATAAAACACTTCTAATCTTGTGCACTTTTGATCATTCTAAATTGAGAAAGTTGAATTAATATTCTTCAGAGATTGTTCAAGTTTACTTTATAAAAATATGTTATAGAAGATTGCTTTCAGGAAATTATTTTTTATATACTTAATTTGTAAGTTTACAATTATAAAAACATTGTTGAAGTTAAAAATGATGCTCATTACTTGGAAATGTGTATTGTTCTTAATTTTTTATAATGCATAGATAATGGCACCAAAACAACAATCTCATGATCCAGCTTGGAGGCGCACACGTCGATTAGAGAATTGATTTCATTGGCAAATTTGCATTGCAATATGATTGGACGCGACGGTGGGGTCACACGGCTAAAACATCTTGCTAGTGGATATTCGGATATTTCTCAAAAGTTTCTCAAGAAGTTCGTCGTGCAATAACGGAGGAACTTGATAGCAAAAAACATTAAAGTATAAACAACAACGACAACGTGAACTTGTTGATAGTCAAAGCTCTAAAGAACCAATTTATAATGAATTTGAAGGTCGTAGTGAAGTTCCATATGATGAAGATTTTTTAGCAGCTCTTAGTACCTCTCTAACTCAATATGATTATGAGCAAAATATGCGACATAGAGGTGGCTCAACTGGTGTAAGTGGAAGTGGCTCAACTACACAGCAACATTAGGAAGGAGTGTGAGTGTTCGTATTACTTCAACATAAGGTGGTATTGGTCACTTGTTTTTTCTTCTATAGGACGAAGTCATGCAGTTTATTACTAATATTTATCCACTGGCATTCCCAAGCCAAGCTAGCAAACAAACTAGGATAAATAATGCATATATAAAAATGAAGAAATCGATCAAAGTATTGCTAAATTTTTTCATTTTAATCATATTCCCCTAATGCAGCAAACAACAAATATTACCGTAGCATGGTGTCAAACATCCAAAAATCTGGTCCTGATTTTCAACCTTCGACTGCATATGAAATTGTTGACCCATATTTAGATAAACAAGTGGAGGGAATCAAGACTTGGATCATATCATGTAAAAAGCAATGGAGCTTATATGGGGTTACATTGATGTGTAATAGTTGGATAAGACCTACACGGATCAGCATTATTAATTTTCTACTATGATGCAACTACAAACTATCATGATGCACCCTACATATATCGTTTGATTGATAGTTTAGTTCAAGAGATAGGTGCAAAACATATAATGTAGGTGATTTCAGATAATGGTGCCAACTTTAAGAGGGATTGAGAGTTATTGGAGGAAAAATATCAAATATTATTTAGAACACCATGTGCATCACATTGTATCGATTTAATGATGGCAAATATTGATAAACTCGATATAGTGAAAAAGATAATGATAAAAGGTCAATCTTTAACAAAATTCCTCTATATTCATCATTGAATCCATGGATTAATGAAGAAATTTATTAATGAGGAGATTCTATGACCAGAAGCGACTAGGTTTGCTACACACTTTCTCATGTTAAGATTGTTGAACCAAACAAAAGTCGGATTAAAGGTCATGTTCTCTTCTGAGGATTGGAAAGCCTCTCGATATTCTAATACAACCGAAAGTAAGGAGGTGCAAGAAATTATTACATCCGTTAGATTTTGGGACTATATATATTCCTATAGCAATAGAACCCTGTACGTTGTTCTACGTAAAGTCGATATGGACAAGACGCCACAAATGGGCAACATTTATCACCTAATTCGTGAAGCAAAAGAGGAAATTAAAAGGCGTCTTCAATCACCGACCAAGTATCAATAATCACTATAAGATGGGGCGATCAAATGGGAAAATATATTCATTTGCCATGTACATATTTTTTAATGATAAAGAATTTTTAATATTATTATTAATAATTATATATGTTTACTTATTGTAGGTTATTATCTCAATAAGGCATATCAATATCGTTGTAATCTTGACGCAAATGATGATTATTAGTGGCCCTCGGGCATGTAATATCAAGACAACAAACAAATAGAAAATCAATTGTTGAGATTATTAATGAAAGTCAATTATTTCGCGAGGTATATGGTTCTTTTAGTGATTATATTGCAGTGTCATGCAGAAATAAAATAGATGCAGATAAATATAGTAAAAAATATTACTGATTATTACCAATAAATATAAATACTATTTTAATTTTGTTCTTATTTATCTTACAGCTGAGTGGTGGTTAAAATATGGAGAATCAGCTCTAAATTTGAAAAAGATTGCAGTACGAATTCTCTCACAGATATCTTCAAATGGTTGTGGAAGAAATTGGTCAACTTTTTCCCTCGTTCATACAAAAGTATGAAATCGTCTTTCTTATCGTCGCTTGGAGAAGATGATCTACATTCATTATTCATTATAATATGTGTCTTCAACTAAGAGCAATAACAGAAGAGAATGAAGAACAAGAGTCTGGTGATGTAGATCCATTTGATATTGGATTTGTCCAAATTAAAATGATCCAATAATGAATTGGTGGAGCATTGTTGAGGCTGAGAATCCATTACTTGATAAAGCAGGAGACCCACCACGACCATCTCAATTTCCTACCGAACAGATTGAAAATACAAGCTAGAGGAAATATCAATGAGGAAGAAAATGATGATGAAGCTTTTGATCAAGAATTTAGATTTTTTGGATCTCAGTCTAGACGTTCTCAAACATTCCAACCGTAAACTCAACCAAAGTCCATAGATAAAGGCAAAAATAAAGGCAAAGCTCCTATAATTTTTACTAAAAAGAAAGAAAAACAATTCTCCTACTTTTGCAGACAGAGGTCAATTGAGAATTAGAAAAAATCCACTTGATACAATTGATAGCAAGAACACGATGACAGTAACAAAACATCATCACCTTTTAACACTCTAATCTGACAAGAAGTTCGAAATGAAGATAGTGATGTTGATAGCAGTGCAAGTACTCATAGAAGTGATGACAGTGGTGATGCATCTGGTGGTAAAAATTATGTTTCCCCTACTCTAGCACCAGAGTCATGGACATGTGAGACAAGTTTACACACATGCAACTCAAGATTGTGATCATAGAGCTACAGCTATTCAATATCAACGTCAGATAAGCGTGACAAACAAAAGAAAACTCACAATTATCAAGATATGTAAAAGAGTTTAGCTGAGATTGATTCTGGTCAAAGTTCATCATACTCTAAGCTTCTTATTATAACTCTGATGCATCAAATGGTGATATATCATACCAGAGCTCAGGGACATATGTTTATCCATATCGTGTGCCTGTACCCGTTCCAATTTTAGTGGTGTTAGTTCAAATCTAACTTCCAATGATGAATCGAGACACACTGATGGACATGTGGAGAAATCAATATCAATATTGCATGTCATGGGATGATTATTTAATCTAGGCGTTGGAGAACTATGAAATTGATCTAAGCAGAATGTTGCAAGAACCAATGCTTCCATCTGATTCACACCACTCCTTTTGGTATTAGTAAGGTAATATATTATGATGTATTAATTTTAAGTTAAGTTATTGATAGATCATTTTTAAAAAAAACTATATTTAATTACTTTTCTAACGATATTAAGTTGTTCGATAATTAAAAATTTATATAAAATCAATATATAACTTATTTTTAAATTATACACAATAAACATATTTATCTAATAATTACTATATTAAATAAAAAAATACCGAAATCATATCAACACAACATGATACGATACCGAAACTATATCAATCCAATTTGGAACTGAAACCTCGGCACCAGTCGAAATTTTAAACCTTAGCTAGGAAATTATTAACATTAGTTTATTTAATTAAAAGCTAATTTCACCTTCTGCACTGCCAACAACCGCGGGGCTTGCCGATACGGCTGCCATGACCGCAGGGTTTTAACTATGCGGCCACCAAGCTCGCATGATGCATCCGTCACGGTCGCGGGGATCGCATGACTCCTCCACAGCGATCGCGGAGCCTCAGGACCTCAGGCGTACACTGATGCCAATCGGCGGGCAGACAAAATGTTTCGCCCATACCAGGCGGTCCAGCATAAGATTTTAAACTATGCTCTTAGATGTGTTTAGTAAGTTAATTCATGACTAGTGTAAAAAGGTATGGACTTATAACTAATCTTTGATGTAACTCCATCTTTATAGAAAAACCTTTGGTTAATCGACCTAGAGTCTTCACTCTTGTCATTATATCTCATACATATCCATAATTTTTTCAATATACAGTACACCAATACTTTTCTTTTCTAAAATTCTCAACATAAATTCCCTTGGAAGTGTGTCACAAGTTTTTTCTAGGTGAATATCATGTATAAGTTTTACTTCTTAATTATATATATTAGAGTAAAATAAATGCCAATTATATAATGGTAGAAATGTATTTTAACTTTTTGTTCAAAATTCCAATTAATAAAGTCAAAAGACAACTTAGTGCCATTTTAGACGACAAATATATAGGAAAATACTAATTAGTAAACCTAAAAGACTACCATGTGAGACTCCAAACAACACCTTCTTGGTGACAAAGCTATGAACAACAATGTATGTTTTTAAAAGAGGATTCAGTAAGCTATCTAGTAGAACTATTACCTTTGTGCTCACAATGATATATTCCAGTGTCAATAATCCTAAAACTTATTTCTAATGATAAACAATGCAGCTATCATGTGAGAAATATCAATGGAAGAAGGATCTTCATAAGTTCAGAAAAAGAAAATGTTTATATTATCTACCTTTCCGTTAATATCTACTTAATTGTGTATATATCATGTAGAATCAAATTTCTATTATATATAGAATATATGTCTTCCTTTCCTTTAAAATGTTTTAGTCTTCAGATGTTCTATAACTTTCTTTTTTTAATATAAGAAAAGCATGGAAAACATATTTAGTAATGTAATCTTCTACTTCAAGATGGATATCATGTTGTATAAATGTGTATGCTAAACAGGAGCAACATATCAACTTTAGGACCAGATATCTTACCAAACAATTATGTCTTTCCCAATGAAATAGCTAGCCAAAATACAGAAATGGCAAAGTCTAGGCAGTTAATGAGGATAAAATAAACTCCACATACATTCTTCAAAACTGAACTGTTTTCTAAATCATCCACCAATGTGCTACCAAAGTGCAGTTACACAAGGCATATAAAAGAAATAGCCAAAAGAATCAGAACTTACAGGAAGATCTGCCAGAGACTGACTAATTGCACTGCAAGCTGCAGCAGTTGCACCAGTTTGTACAGCATTCAGTGAAACATCAATGACAAAAAAGAAGACAGCAGGCATGGGATCACGAACCTGAAGCCAGATAAAGTCTTAGATACTCGAGCAACTAAGAGCACATAGTTTTTTTCTATGCAATAGCCATTAATATAGAAATTTCTAATTGTGCACCAGTAAAATGCCCATAAAAGAAAAAAGAAGGGTGTAGCCTTAGCAGATACAGTCACTAGGGCCACTTGGATTCATTCAATAGGTTGGTAGATTGGGCAATTGAGAGCCTGATATAAAGTCAACATGATATGAATTTTATACATTGGTGGAAGCTCACTTGGTAATTCTTATAGACGCATCAAAAAAAAATTCAATAATATAGTGATTTCTAAGGGAACTACCAAAGCCTTAGCAGGAATTTCTTCCTTGGCTTCTTTTATTATAAGAGCATATACAACACCATTCTCTTTGCTCTCTTGCCAAAAAAACATTCATGGGAATTTGTACTACTAGCAACCATCTTTGCCTTACCTTGTTTGTATTTCTTCATTTTAAGTAATGTGCATAAGTTTCAATAGTTACTTTCTTATTTATGAGTCTTGACATGGTTGCCTACTCCAGAGCCCAATAGTGAAGGAAGCACTATTATGACTCTAAGCACCGATGGGTCTCCTTCAGAATCAATGATTTATTTATGTTAATTATGTTGGGATCTCCCGCGACATAAACAAAAACCCGCAGCGGAAACAAGATCCCTCGAGCGATCCATGCGAAAGAAAACTCGTACAAAGCCGATCTACAGCTACTTATCTTATAGATATACCTTTGATGCGTGCCCTTTCGTTTATCCCGCTCGTCCAAGGTACGCCGGATCTCTTGCACGTTCAAGCGTCCGTGCCTCTATGCGTATCCACACGAACACAATCTCTCAACTTCGGAGAAGAACTACCTTAGTTGTGCTAGCAACTTGAGGTAGTTCGCAGAGACACCAAGAACCCCAAAATAGGGTTTCGGCCAAAGAGGGAGAAGAGGAGGAAGAGAGGAAGGGAAAAAGACTAAGCCACTATCCAAATGACAAGAAACTCTTTTATACTCATCCCATGAATATGAAGAGGTTTTTGTCCCTTTAGCTTCCCTTCATTAAAGCCAATAAAGAGCACATCTTCTCATGTGGCTCTTCAACTTCTCTCCATTCAATGAAGAGAGACTTTTCCTCTTCCTTTATTATTAATTCATTAAATACTTTAATGAATTAATATCTCATCCAAATGTGGTTGAGTCTAATCTAAATGAATCTAACTCAAATTAGATCTCAATCCCATAATCCAATTGGATTCACTTGAGTCTAACTCAATCAATCCAATTCGGATCAAATCTTAGTCAAACTAAGATCAATCAATCTCCGAAGCATCGTGTCCTTAGTGTGTGACCCAATAGGTTCTCGTAACGTTGGCAATGTACCTAAACCGCTTTAGACACATAAGCAATGAGCGGCATCTAGCAATGCATCATTGCTACCCAAGTAACAAGAAAAGTCGAGATCCGACTTAACCTCCGTGACTATGACAATGTATGACCTTGTCCTTCTATCCTCGATATCTAGATTGACCAATGAGGCATAGACTGTCATCCTCGATCAATCTTTGTGTTTCTTGATCCCCAAGTAGACTCACTCAAACAAATAAGCTCAATATCTCATATTGACTCATTTGAGTATGGTCATGCGTTTTAGCAGTCCTACTAGATCAAGGGGCCCACAGATATCACTCCCGTCATATGGGAGGGATAGATCTCATCTACATCACTCATATCCCTCCGCATAATTCATTATATACCCAGTGATCGTCTTTATAGTCCACCCTGTTACGGGTGACGTTTGACGATACCAAAGTACACAACTCCTTATGTAGGGAACCGTAGTGACTTCAGGTCTAAGGACTATTCATACTAATAGTCACATGAGAAAGTTTACGACACTCATATGACAATTTATGAAACTTTCTCATGGCGGGTCAATTCAGTACACATTTCTAATGTATACTCATGTGTTAACTTGATATCACATATCCATGACTTGTGAGCTCAAGTCATCAATTGACCTACATGCTAGTCTCCATGCATTAATATTGTCCTTGAATATTAATACTTGACTAGGAATGGTTTAGTGTAGTGTTCTCTACATTATCTCACTATCGATTCAATCAATCGATATGATGTAGATAAGAACCTACTACCCAAGGACATTATTATACTTAGTTATTTGGCACAAGTATAAAGTATAATAACCAAACATGTCTTTATTAATGATAGAATATGATACAAAAAGTCCCTAGTTAATCATCACATAATTGGCTCTAGGGCTCCTACTAACAAATTATAGGCTCACCACTCCAAAGCCCATCGAACAAAGTGAGACCAACAAGTTGGCAGCTCAGTTTAGGGATGTTGTGTATCATTCAACACATTAGAGCAATCACATACAAATACAAAGAATCATTAGTCTCCAAATCCATCCCATTTTTCACATCTCATCCTCAAGAAATACCATAATATCAAGGAATCAACTAGAGCAATTCTTCCCTGATACAAGCATAGGAGGATCATGTCACCTCTCAAGCTATTTTGAATTCAGAAAATGTTCCAAGTGAAGAAGTTAAAATCAGAACTAGTGACAAGAGGAATCCCATTCCATTCCATGAGAGGAACACAAATGAGAATAGTATGATCTTATCCACAAAACACAATGAGAATCAACACTGTCATTCCTATTTGTTCCCTACTTTTCAAGACCAACACAACATTAAACAGCTGAGAATTAACAAACCATGTATTCTTTTGTAGCAACAAATTCAACTGTTCCTCTGCAAAGTTCAGGCCTTTCATCTGCATCACGACGCCTACCATCTGGCCCAAGATTACAGTAGTAGTCCCGTGGAGTTTCATTGGTAAAACCTGCAAATGATCCATACCCAAAAATTAAACTAAAGATGAATACAATAAAGATGTACTGAAGTCCACAAAAAAGACAACCACAAAAAAGGCTAAAGATGAGGAAAACCAATATTTTTAAAAACCTAACTGGTTTAACCAGTTAACTATTGCTGGTTTACATAACCCTGCTGCACAAAAATGGAATATGCATTTAAAATGGATGACCAAGTATTACATATATCATGATCATCCCTTCCTTTGAACCAAGAGAATTTTTATTTTACATGTCCAATCATAAATTTTGGATTTCTATAATAAATTCGAAAGGTAGCTAGTATATTGGGTTCCTAGTTCAAGCATAGATAGCATAAATCATTGCTTGAATGCCATTTGTCTAATTTTTGTCGAACAATTTGTATCAGGCAGAATTTGCAGTGTTGTCATCCCTTTTTCTCCCAACCTCTAAAATAATGTCTCCCTCTCTCCGCCCCCGCCCCCGCCCCCCTTTCTCTCTTCCCCCCTCTATTTTAGATTCATGATTTCACCTCTCTATGTACCTTTTATCTCTTTTATCTCACATAAGACAGGATATACAAAACATTGTTCCTGTTAATCCAGATTATGCCTCTCTCTTTTTAAGATTCATCATCTCGCATCTATGTTCCTTTTCTCTCTTTATCTCTTTCATAAGACAACAAAATGTGTTCTCTCAATCCAGATTCTAGGATGTATCTCTCTCTCTCTCTTCAATGTTACAGAGATTAAAAGAGATCCCATATCTTCAATGTCCAGAGACTACATCATATATGGGTTTAAATGGGTCAAAATTTGCCAGTGTGGTTTATTAAGATCTAGTGTTAGATGTTTTGATCTGTCATATATCTGAAATTAACATTTTGAATTTTTATGAATCTATTAATTCGCTGTGTTTTTTTCTGAATAGGAGTTTCTTCTTTCTTGAGGCTACAAAAAGATGTTTACAAATATTTGTAAAAAATTGGCTTGTGATTATGGCTGGTTCCGGCAGGTTTTACTGTGTTTGACCAATTGTTAAATTATGGCTTTTTTCATGATTCAAAATAATAGAATTTTCTTGGTTAAAACTAGTCAAACTGGTCAGACCATGCTGGTGTTTAAAACAACGGAGGAAACAGATAAAGAATCTGAAGAGTTTAAATGATATACCTGTGTTCCAAACTAAGCGTAAATTACTCACCACATAAATTGCAAACAAATTTTTGCCCATGATCAGTGAACCTCATGAAAGCATTTATATAACTTTTGCATCTAGAACACCGAATAGGTCCACTCTCACCAAAGTCAACAAGCTGCATTTTTCAGAAAGGTGAAATTATTTTTTAAAAATAGATGTGGAATCCATTAGATGAATTAGAAATTAGAATTATGGCAGAATAAAGCATTAGCACAAACTGAGGGAAATTAACTTCAAAGACATGATAGAAAGGGATTTCAGAACTGCCAAAGGTACAAAGAGACATACTTGATATTAATTTGTTTGTCAAGAAAGCATAAACAATTTCAGAGTAACAATTACGTATTATTGATGGACAATGGGAACATGATATCAGTCATCATCATCTAACTTTTATATGTAAGCCAAATTGTTATAACAATAGTATCAGAAGTTCTAAAGTTAGACATCAGCCACATCAGATCAATTGGATTGGTGGAATTGGTAAAAAATCTAAAAATAATAAAAATGGAAAGATATAATAATGATATTAATAAATAAATAACAAAAGAATGATGTGTCTGATATTTAATTTGAAAACCCTAAAAATGATGCACCTTAGTTTAAATAAATTAAATCTTACAGCATTCGGTAAACTAAATTAAAATCTTTCTTGTCCACTTGAATCTTGGTTCATCAAATTACATTAACAAATTGATCAAATTATTTAATTAAATCTGATTTAATAAAATCATACAATTGAAATATATATGATTTAAATTATATAAAATTAAATAAATTTTAATTAACTTAATTTGAATTTATTAAACTATAATAGACTAAGGGGCTAATAGATTATTAATAATTGATTACAGCACAAATAAAGAAAAGAAATTAACTACCATAAAAATATCATACATATTAATAGTTATTAAAATTAAAAGCCATAGAAAGGAAATACATGTAGGATTCTCCTCCTCGTAGAGTACACTACCCGCCAACAATCCTTGGGCACATTTAATTTCCATGGTTTAGAAGTCACGCTCACAAAGTGCTTGCTCTTAGTGCTCTCTCATGGATGTTATTGTCATCGCTAGTCAAGTCGACCAGCAAAATCAACATTTTGTTCATCTTGTCCCTCATTCCCACTAATTTTTACCTATTTCATTGATTTATACGGCAATTTCATCATTAAGACTGATTTCTTTAAAACATATAAGGATTTCTCAAATACTTGACCAAGAAATCAGTTGGAATTGGATTAGCCAATGTTGATCTTGATCCAACTTGACTAATCCTCATAGAATTGACCAAAACTCTAACCTTAAGCTACAGCATAAATATTCCCTATGCCAAACTTTTTATCTATATATATAACATCACATATAATTCTAAGAGTGCCCCTTAAGCTAGAGCATAAACATTAACTATGTCAAGCATAGAAAAATCTCGTATCATGTTATGTATAACAGTCAATAATTTATTAAAACTCAATGCTGCTCAGTTCCAATAAATTACTAAGACTCATACTACTTAATGCAGTGACAAAGTCTTAGATGTCGTTGTGTTAATGATATCAACAAGCATCATTTCATGTTAAGACTTGGCATCCCTTAGCATGCTAAAATTGAGATAAGATTGTTATTTTTTTGTGTAATTTGTCTCTATACAAAATAATGTCAAATTATAGCATTCTAGATGAAAAGCAAAGACCAAAATTAACCATATATAAATAGTTGTCTCTTTTTCTTTTTCTTCTTCTTCTATTTCCTCCTTCCACTTCAAATTCATCACCGGTACCATACATTGAAATGTTGGAACAATATCAAAGCAATATCATGGGTTGAGATTTTGAACCTTGTGTGTTATATAAAGTAGAAAAATATCACTAAATAAAGGAAAAGCTAACTGGGACACTTGATAATGTTGAAGTTAAAGACCAATACTAGAGTCATGACTAAGAAGCTTTATAACGTGTTGAAGGTTAGACAAAAGTTGATGACAATTTCATGAAAGATATTTTGAAAATATGAAGTTTATGATGATCTAGGAACTTAACCAAGCAAGGCTAGGAACTTAACTGTTCATAATAAAAATTATTGAAATCAACCCAACTTAACTGAAAGCCAAAATGGATAACCCAATTAAAACCCGACGAGATTAAAATTGATTGAAAATCAATCGATGTTTTAATTTTAACACACAACCTAGTATTGATGCATGATTTATCCACTCCTCTCCATGTGGAAAAAGAATAATTGTCCTAAGAAGGCTTTTAAAGTTGGTTATTACTTAACTAAAGTCCTTGTTTTATTTAATGTTCTAATGACGTAGCATTTTTTGCAACATATTCTCATTCCTCTAACCCCCTTCAAAAACAAAAAAAAAAGGAAAAACTTTAAAAATTGGTTAAGTACTAAAATTAATTAAAAAGAAAAGATGAAGCATGTTATGTTTATTTAGGACCTCGGACATAATTTTTAAGAATTATAATATATATTTTGGTACTCTACCAAGTTTGACAAAATTGAGGGCAAGTGTCAAAAAATAGTAAATAATCTAAAAAAAAGGAAAATGCATCGTATTATTATTTTAAAGATGAGAGTTTGATCTTGGACTATAAATCGAGCACACGAATAGAAGAAGAGAACCACGGAGATGAGAATATCAAGGTGAATGTGCGGACATACGAGGATAGACAGATTAAAACTGAGAACATTAGAGAGAAAATCGAGGATGTGTAATTGCACCTATTGAGAGAAAAGTCTGAAAATAGTTAGACATATACCTAGGTGACCAATAACTACCCCAGTTAGGTGATATAAAGCATGACAAATACACATATTAATCGAGGAAATAAAACAAAAGAAGACTTAGTTATCAATGATAAAATAGGAGAAAATTCATATAAACAAGGATGAGAATATACTGAGGGATCAAGCCCAATAGCGTACAAGGATCCATAGCCTTCTCTACATAGTGGAATAAAGACTTTGTTGTTGTATTATTTAGAACCCCTAACATGCTTTCAAGAAACATACAATATAATATGTTTTGACACTTAACCGAGTTTTGGACAACACTTTGACCCTAAAAGAGAACTCTTAGATCATAAATAGTACTCAACAAATAACCCTATTACTAAGACATCTAGTGTGGGACTAACCCTACAAGACAACTAGCAACTCCATTAACTTAATCTCTAATACATTAACAAACATCTCCAAAAACCCCTTAATCATAACATGAAAAGGTCAAAAGGAACCAAAAGTAGAAACAAATATCGTCCAATGTTCCACCTATCCCCCCACACCTTAGGAATTTGTTTTTGTTAATCCATACAATTTTCAAATGCTAATATTTTGAGTAGTAATTGTTAAGTAAGTTCCTTCAAAAAAAAAATAATTGGATGTTCCTAAAACACAGGTCCTATTTATGTATTGATACAGCAAAAATAAACAAACAAATTGAATTTGTGAGTCTTGACTATTAGTTGATGAATGAAGAAATTAAAAATAATAAAACTATTATTACTTGGATAGGCTCCTCCGATGGATGTGGAAGTGCCAAGGGTTGCACCATTAAGGTGAGAGGCATACCAGAGGTAGATAGAAGGTCCCCAGTGCATGGTATCTGTCATGAGAATAATTTATTTATAACAAAAGAAATTCACAATCACTAGATAAAAATAGAAGGCCCCCATTGCACCTGATTCAGCGTGCACCTCATCAGACGAGGGCTGGAATTACCATTATCCTTGACAACAAAATTGTTGGTTGCGGGCTTAAAAACATGAGATTGTCAGAAAAGCAGTCATGGTTGAATAAAATCAGAAAATGAACATCATTGTTAGAAAAAATGTCATGGTTGAACTTAAAGTAGGAAATGAACATCATTTGAAACACCAAAGATGAACTGAATAGCATTAGGAAGATGCACAATCTTAACATTCAAATATCACACCTTTGAATACATACCGGAGGTACATTTGCTTGATTTCCTTGACGAGTTTCAAATAGTGTGATTGACGAACTTGGCAAAGGTCGAGGAATTTGATTTGGATCTATCTTTGACTGTGTGGAGACCTGGGGCCCTGCTAGGGCTGAGTGGCCCATAGCAGGTGGGACTGGAGGAATTTGTTGATTTGGCATGCCTGGAGGCACGCCAAACATCCTAGGAGGTGCTTGCACATTACCAGGCAAGGAAGGAAGCACCTAAAAGCAAATTCAAAGAAGCCAATCACAACTTAAATTCTGTAGCTACAGTAATCAAAAGTTAAATCAAAGCTAAGCAGCTAGACAGCCAAGTAGGTTATAAAATAGATGAGACTTCTTTTTAGTAGTTCAACAAAGCTAAGCAAGAATCCAAATCTTGACAATGATTTACAATTTACATTCAAATTGGAGGAAAGTTTCTTATTCGAAGTAAAAAAACAAATTTCACTTACCTGTCCTGGCTGAGATGGCCAAACTGGAGAACCAAAAGTAGTGCCCACGGTTGGAGGCTTGGAAAATGGCTGTGAATATGGAGGGCCATATATGATGGTGAAGATGGCCGAGTTGAATACGGCTGCGAGGTTAGTGGACTGGCAAACTGTGAAATTGGCGGCCCAGTAAATGTCTGCATGGGCGGTCCACCAAATTGCTGAGAGGTGGGCAGCCCGGCGAAGGGTGGCTGGGGGGTGGTTGATCTGGCAAAGGCCGGCTGCAAAGTAGGCGGTCCAGTGAAGGGCGGTTGTGAAGTTGGAGTTCCTGCAAAGGGCGCCTGGGAAGTGGGTGGTCCTGCAAAAGGCGACTGCGAAGTGAGCGGTCCGCCAAAGGACAACTGTGAGGTGGCTGGTCCCGGCAAGGGGCAGTTGTGAGTTCATCGATCCAACCAAAGGACGTTGTGAGGACGGTGGTCCAGCAAAAGGAAGCTGTGATGCCAGAGGACCAGAGAAGGGTGATTGGGAGGTAGGCGGTCTTCCAAACGGTTGAGATGCTGGTGGGCCTATAAACGGAGATGCAGCAGGTGCCACGGAAGCCCCGGAAGGTGGACTTCCAGGATACTGCCGGAGCCCCGAAGCTTGAGTAGGCGCAACAGACGGAGGGGGCGCCCTGATCGATGATGAGGCGGCCAATGACGGCGCCGGCTGTGCTGAAGACGGAGGGATGGTCCGAGGCGCAATAAATCCGGAATTTGGAGGCCCGTTGCTGGCGAACGGGCCCTGTGGGATGGCCCCTGGTGGAGGTGGGCGGGATGCGAAAGGGGTAGGGGCTGGGCGGGAGGAGCCGAGGAAAGCCGGCGGGATGGATGAGGAGGCCATCGGTTGGCCGATCTGGGGAGTTTGAGCCTGAGGGACGCTGGTAGCGTTGGGCACCATCCCTGGACGCTGCCTAGGCGGCCCCAGGGCGAAAGGCGGTGAGGTCGACTCCATGGATGTAGTTGGAACTTCAATCGGGGAGAAAATCCTCCAAATAACGGAGATCGAGATCTGAAACGCAGACGACGGGAGAGGAGCTAGCTAAAATGGTGCGGACGTAGGGCGAAACAGGCGAGCGTCAATAGGGCAGCGCAAGATCGTTTGCAGCGTGAATAGAGCGAAACAGGGGATGCGGCGAGAGTTGATTGGGTCGATGATGTGTACGGTAGGAGAAACGAGGAGGTACGTTAAAGGGTCGCGGTGGAGGTTTCGCTCGACCAGAACCAACTGGAGATCAAGGATACCGTAGTCACGTGACATAGGCGTCAGTCCGAGTCCGATAACTATCAAATGATTAGCCTAATTGGGTTGGATAATGTTGAACTTCATGATCTAATCCTACGTAAATTTTTTATTAGACGTCAAAATAAATTAAGAAATACTTACGACAAATGATCTTCATAGGGTTGAGTAGTACATGACAGGCACGAGGATGAAGAAGCTCCATGACACGACACGTCGGGTCGAAGTGACTCTCCTTCCCGGGCCTCGAGACTTCTGTTGGAGACGCGCCCAGGAAGGCCAGCCAGAAAACCCCACCCAGGATCATCCAAAGAGGTTGGACCCCGAGATCGCCTCGGGAGGCTGAGCTCAGTAATGACCGACCTCCAGCACTGACCCCCCTCTCTGGTTACGGATAAGCATCCCCTTTGCAAGGAGTCATCACGGTCCTTAATTATCACAACGGGTCCAAGCATAATAACAACGCAGACCGTTTCAAAAGTCATCCAATAACTGCCGAAAGAGGGGGGCGATGTGGCTCAAGTCGCGGAGACGTGACACAGATCGAGGAAACATACCTAGTCTATCTCCATCGGTATAAAAGGTAGCTCAACCCTTCCGGTAAGAGGGTTACGCACTGTCCTTACTTAATACTTGATAGGATTAAATAGCTCGGGACAGACCCGGAGGATGAAGAAGCTGCGAGGCACGACACGTTAGGTCAAAGTGACCCTCCTTCCCGGGCCTCGAGACTTCCCTTGGAGACGCACCCGAGAAAGTCAGCCAGAAGACTCCACCCGGTATCATCCCGAGAGGATGGGCCCCGAGAGCTCCTCGGGAAGCATATCGCTCGCGCGCACCCGGGCCAAACGACTTCGAGATCACCTCAGGAGGCGGAGCCCCCAGTGACGACCGACCTCAAGTACTGACCCCCTCCTTATTTACGGATAAGCATCCTCGTTATAAGGAGTCATCACGACCCTTAAATATCGCAACGGGTCGAAGCGTAATAACGATGCAGACCGTTTCAAAAGCTATCCGGTAACCGCCGAAAGAGGGGGGCGGGCGTGGCTCAAGTCGCGGAGACGTGGAACAGATCGAGGGAACATGCCTAGTCTACCTCTATCAGTATAAAAGGTAGCTCAACCCCTCCGGTAAGAGGGTTACGCACTGTCCTTACTTAGTACTTTTTTCTTTTTCAATTGTCTTCATTCTCCATCAAAATCCTGACTTGAGCGTCAAAGTGGACTTCGCTGGACCCCTTCCGGCGTGTCCCCTAACGCTCGTGTTAATCCCGTAGGGAGAAGAGTTCCTCCCCTCCATAGAGACTTCCACGTGAGCGAAACCTTGGTGACCGGCCATCAACGACGATTCCTTCCGGAACAGCTCTAAACAGCCTAACATCCCAGAGTTCAATGCACTTGCTAATTGATCATTAGACAGATTGGGATGGGCATTCGGTTTAAGAAAATATCGTGGGAATGGAAATGAAAATAAATGATTGTTTTAATATTTGGATTTCAAGAATGGGAATATAAATAAGGGAATGAATCTTTATAATTAGGCAATAATTCATTTTTGTGTTCTCATGTTTAATTAGCAATCATTTTATTTTCAACAATCAAAATTTTCTCTTAATACCCAAAATAATCTTGACTTAATACATACCTTTTCCATTTTTCTACCACAAGTGACGACTTCTTCTTCTACACTCCCTTCTACCAATTGCAGCTGCATCCGCATCTGCATCCCTCCTCTGTTAGTTGCAATCGCAGCCCTCCTCCGTCAGTTGCATCCGCAGCCGCAACTCTCCCATCTCTTTGTCAGCCATAGTCTATCTCCATCAACCACAACTCTCCCTATAAATCATTTTTATTTTTTTTTTATTTCAGCCCCCTTCGAATTAGCTAGGTATATTGTGGAGTATGTGTTAAGGTTAAATAAGATCTTCTTTGTTTGATTTTTTTTAATAGTTTGCATTAGTTCTACTGTACAGAGTTGTTTATTGTTTTGCTTTTCATATTTTATAAACGTCCTTGAGTGGTATTTTTTTATTATTAAACTTTGTATCTTTGTTGCATATAGTTATACATCAATTTCTATTTGTTTCTCTTATATTTTATTGATATTTTTTACTTATATCTTGTAAAAAAATATAGCACGGCCTCTTTTTAATAGTAGAAGCTGAATTTTAATGTGCACATTATGGGTTACACATGTTGTGCTTATGGATGTGTTGATCCTCATATTCTATCAACATTCGTATCAAATATATCGACACACTAAAATTTATCGAAGAAAAAACAAAGAAGAAAAACGAATTAAGCGAATGCAATGAATATTTAGCCTTACAAAAGAAAATGGTACATTTTGTATTAGTGAACTCCGTATGGATAAGAGAACCTTTGCGATATTATGTGATATGATAAGAGACATTAAGGGATTAAAAGATACAAGAAATACATCTGTTGATGAAATTGTGGCATTTTTATCTATGTTCTAGCACATTATAAGAAATTATAACAATTAGCCTTCTTTTTCGTCAAAATCAAGAGACTGTGAGCCGCCACTTTAATCTTTGTCTTCATGCAATTTTGAAGTTTCCCCACATATTACTCAAAACACCAAAACTTATACCCGAAGATTGTGAAGATGACAGATGGAAACTATTTTTAAGGTAATAACATATGATAAATACTTAGTAACATGTTAGGGTTATTATGTTTTAGTAATCTTTCTTCATTTGAATATTAAAGGGTTGCTTAGGTACGTCAGATAATACTTTCCTTCTGGTGACACCTCCTAAAGAAGAAAAACAACATTATCACATAAGGAAAGGAAGTATAGCAATAAATGTGTTGGGAATATGATCCTCAAATATGTAATTTATATATGTGTTATATGGATGGGAAGGTTCTGCTCATGATGATCATATTTTTCGTGATATCATTAGTAGACCTACTAGGCTTAAAATTTCTCAAGATATATTCCAAAAAAAATTGTGAATTAATCAACAAACCCTAATTTTAAATTTCAAAAATAAGTTGGTTATTGTAGTCTTATATTTTTATTTTATTGCCAAAGGTTGTTACTACTTGGTTAATGTTAGTTATTGCAATCTTCTAGATTTCTTACAACTTATCTTGGGCATAGGTATCATCTTAATGAGTTTGATAGTCATCGACCCAAGACTCTCGAAGAATATTTTAATATGAAGCACTCTAAAGTAAGAAATGTAATCGAGAGGTGTTTTGGTTTGTTAAAGGGGCGTTTGAAAATTTTAGCATCCCCTTCTTGTCCCCAATACAAACCTAAGAGCATATTATTATTTACTATTGTCTACTCTATAATCTGATTCACAAATTTATGAGTAAAAGTCCTCAGGAATCTAGAGGGGATGATGAAGAAAATGAAGATGAGGAAAGTGATGATGGTAATGATGATGATGATGATAAAGTGGAATACATATGAACAATTGCTCCAACTGATCATTAGAATGCCTTCAGGAATAATATGGCAATTGGAATGCTTAATATTGGAGAAAAGTAGTTTTTAATATGGGATGACTATTACATATGTTTGTGCTTTTGTTGTATTTTGATTAGAACATTTTTAATGTGATGTAGGATTTTGTGCGACTCTGCTAGCTGCCTTATGTACCACATAACTTTTTCAACATTAATTGATATTTATGTTTTTAGTTGTTATATATTGTGTATAATTACATTATTATGCTTTTGAAATTTATATTTCTTGAACCACAATGATGAATAGCAGTATAGTAGATGATCATAACCAAGAGATAAACCATGTACAATATGGAAAAGACAAAAACAAGCAGTTTTAGATTGAGGAGGAAAGCTGTGTCTTAATTAGATTTTTACAATATATCGTCATTGATCCTCTTTGGAAAATAGATGGTTGTTTTAAGAACGATTACATGAACGAGATAAGAAACTTGATGGTGCAAAAGTTGCTCCAGTTGACAATTGAAGTGAAACACATTAACTCTAGGATCAAGTTCTTGAAGAGAAGGTACCACGCTATTAATAAAATGTGCAAGCAGAGTGGTTGTTCTTGGAATGATGTTGAAAAAAAAAATTGCATGTGAATTTACGTGGTATACCGAATGGATTAAGGTATATCAATTCATGTGTTTTATTTTGTGATTTTAAGAATATTGTCCATTAGATGTATATTTTGATTACTTCCATGATGAGTAGAATGAAATACATGTTTTATAGGTTATGATTTGTGATTACGTTGTACCCTATTTTATTTTTTTTACAGGCTCACAAAGATGCTAAGCACTTGTATAATATCCCATTCCCTTACTTTACGTATTTGGATATTGTGTATGGCAAGGATCGAGCAACAGGGGATATGACTGAAGATCCACTTGTCGCTGAGCAAAATTTAGAAAATATTGATGTTACTTTGCCTGTGACAGACAAGAGTGATTCTAACACTGAAATTGAATTTTTATCTATCATGGAGTTATTGTCATCAAATTCTTCCAGTACATGTGCTTCCAAAAAAAACCCTCATCAAGTTCATAAAACTTTAACAAAGACCAAGTTTTTACTTGTAACGAATGCTAAAACTATGTATAAGGAATTTAATGATGAAGTTCAAGATTTTACAAAGAGTCTTGATGGTCACCTTGGGACAATGCCAACTTGGATGCAAGGTACAACCTTAAGTATATCACAAGTTCTTGAACTGCTGGAAAAGCATGGATTTAGTCGTTCAAATAAGTACAAAGCTTCTAAAACAATTTGTCAAGATCCTTTGAATGTTGACTTGTTATTCAGTTTAGATTCCACTGAAGTGAAGGAATATGTGTTCACTTTAATATAACTATAGTCTATTAAGATCTTGATTTTGGACTTGTTATCTTCAACTATTGTGGTTGATGTTTTATGGGTAGGTTTATATTTTATTTAAGTCTTATAGTTGATTTTTCATTAAGGCGATTTGATGGGGTTGAATAGCCCGTGGCGAGCACGTGAGATGAAGAAGCTGCGTGACATGACACGATGGGTCGAAGTGACCCTCCTTCCCGGGCCTTAGGACCCCCCCTCAGGGGGCACGCCTCGGAGGGTCAGCCCGAAGACCCCTCCCGGGATCACCCTGGGGGGTTGAGGCCTGAGAGCCCCTCAGGAGTTATAACACCCCCTCGAACTGGAAGACCCCGAGATCACCTCGGGAGGCGGAGCCCAAGTAACGAGTGACCTCAAGTAGCAATCTTCCCCCCTATTTTTGCGGATCCACGGATACACATCCCCGTCATAAGGATTCATCACGACCCTTAAATGTTGCAACGGGTCGAAGCATGATAACGATGCAAACCATTTTAAAGCTATCCAGTAACCGCCGAAAGAGGAGGAGAACTTGTCATGAGTCATAGATACGTGGCACATATCAAGGGAACGCACCAAGTTTGCCGCCATCAGTATAAAAGGTAGCCCAACCCCTCTAGTAAAGGGGTTATGCTCTTTTAACTCTACCCACATTTCTTTTCTTGCTGCCTTTACTCTCCCTCAATACACTGACTTGAGCGTCGGAGTGGGCTCGGCCGGACAATCTCAGGCGTGTTCCCCTAACGCTCGTGTTGATCTCGCAGGGCACTGAGTTCCTCCCCGCCATAGCGACTTCCACGTGGGCAGAACCCTGGTGACTGGACATCGTCATCGATTCCTTCCAGAACAAATTTGGCACCGTCTGTGGGAAACTAGAAAAGCACCTGAAGGAGCACCGATGGTAGGACCAGAGGGACAACCCATTGTCCTTACAAGAGAGGAACTCGATCGCTTGGTGGTCGACGCCATCAAGGAGGCACTTGAACAACACCAAGTCGAACAGGCTGTCTCGTAGCGGGGGATGCCTGCACGGGAGGAGATCCCCAGAGCCTCCATCTCACACTCACGAAGATCCGTCACACTAGTGGGCCGACGAGATGGAGCAGCCCCAGGTCCCCGAAGAGACTCTCCTGGGGATATCGAGAAGGTCCATTCTGTAGCCTCCAGCGCTCAGAAGCATGAGGAAGGACAAGGAAGAAGAGAGGAGCCTAATGCTTCTCACAAAATTCCCTCTACGCCCTTCTAATTGGAGATTGTTGAGGACCCCATACCGAAGCAATTCCGGGGGCCGGGAATCCCTGAGTACGATAGGAAAACAAACCCAGAGGATCATGTCTGTAAATTCGAGAATGTTGCACTCTTGCACCAATACACTGACGGTGTAAAGTGTCGGGTGTTCTTGAACACCCTATCTGGAGCAGCCCAACGGTGGTTCCAAAGGCTACCACCTAGTTCCATCAACTCCTTCGTAGAATTTAGAACCGCCTTCCTCCATCACTTTGCCAGTAGCCGTCGTTATCAGAAGACGACCCTCATCTGTTCGCTCTCAAGCAGAAGCCAAAGAAGCCACTTAAGGAGTACATCCAGCGATTCAACAGAGTGGCCCAAGACGTGCCCAGCGCCACGTCTGAGATACTTGTCAACGCTTGCACCCAAGGACTTGCGGAGGGGGATTTTTTCCGATCCTTGGTAAAAAAGCCTCCCGCCAGTTTTGATGACCTACTGGGACGTTCCGTCAGACACGTTAATGTGGAGGAGGTACAGTACGCCCTTCGTAAGGAACCATCCGGGGTCCTACCTCCGGCTGCTCCTAGGGCCGAAAGAAGGGAGCCCCCGGCTCCAACCCAGGGAAAGGACCTTCATCTCGTGAAAGATCAGTGGGCCGGGAGACGCAGGCTGGTAGAGACCGTGGACACCGAGCAGCCAGAGCCAGAGCCAAGCAGAAGTACTGCGGGTTTCATGGCAGTACCACACACTCCACTGAGGAGTGTCACTCGTTGAAGAAGAAATTTGGTGAGGAGGCAGACACCAGACTGCGAAGGAAGTGGAATAAGTCGGGGTATCGCCGAAGATCTCCACGACGAAGATTCTCCCCTCGGCGGCAACAAGCTGGAGAAAACGAGGCTCGACATCGATCTCGAACGCGATTACGAGGAAGGAGCCAGGGACCTGCGCCCCGAAGATCCCTCTCCTTGGACAGAGATCCTCAAAAGGGCAAGACCCCTATGCGTGGCACGCCCTCCGGGCATGTGGGAGTTATCTCCGGAGGACCTACTGGAGGGGACTCCAACCGGGTAAGGAAATCTCATACCCGGAGACTGGAAAACTACTCCATTGGGACCAACCGAAGTCAGGAGCCCGACCCCACAATATCTTTTGGGTCGGCTGACCTGGAAGAGGTGGAAGCTCCCTATGAAGACGCCTTAGTGATCGTAGCTCGTATTGCTAACTACGAGGTTAAGCGCATCTTCGTGGACACAGGGAGTTCCGTAAACATCCTGTATAAGGCAACTCTGGACCAGATGCAGATCGATGAAGACGAACTGCTCCCAGTCTCGATCCCTCTGTTCAGTTTCACGGGGTATCGAGTACAGCCGGTAGGGCAAATCACCCTATCACTCTCCTTGGGCAGTGACAGGCTTGAAAGGACTAGGAGGACTCCCATCTTGATCGTGGGCGCTCCCTCTTCTTACAACGCTATCCTGGGCTGTCTGGCGCTCAGCGTTTTCCAGGTGGTGGTCTCTGTCTACCACCAGAAGATAAAATTCCCCGTCGGTGATCGAGTGGTCGAAGTCAAAGGAGACCAGCTGGTGTCTCGGTGGTGCTATAGCGGGGAAGTCAAGACGGAGTCACGAAAGAACCCAAGGGGACTTGAAGGCTAGCTGAAGGAGGAGGTCATGCGTAGAGTACGAAGGACCAGAAGCCCGGGAGATCCAGGACCGGCAGCTGTCTCTGACCCTTCCGGTCTGGGTAAGATTTGCATTAGATATTGTGTGTCCTTCTGTGTATTCTTGCTGCCTTGCAACAAATTCAGGGAATAAAGGAAGATGCCTTCTTTAAGCTACCCACGCCCTACAGAAGAATTAAAAACCCTAATACCTCGCGGTGTTGCGGATGCCCGGGGTACTTAGGCTTGGTCTGGGTTGCTACACCCAACCAAGTACCCCAAAACCCTAATATCTCGTGGTGCGGCGGATGCCCGAGGTACTTAGGCTTGGTCTGGGTTGCTACACCCAACCAAGTACCCAAAAACCTAATACCTTGCGGTGCTGTAGATGCCCGAGGTACTTAGGCTTGGTCTGGGTTACTACACCCGACTAAGTACCCAAAACTCTAATACCTCGTGGTGCTGTGGATGCCCGGGGTACTTAGGCTTGGCCTGGGCTACTACGCCCAACCAAGGACGTAAACCCTAATACCTCGCGGTGCTGCGAATGCCCGAGATACTTAGGCTTAGTCTGGGTTACTACACCCGACCAAGTACCCAAAACCCTAATATATCGTGGTGCTGCGGGTGCCTGGGGTACTTAGGCTTGACCTAGGCTGCTACGCCCAACCAAGGACGTAAACCCTAATACCTCACGGGGTTGCGAATGCCCGAAGTACTTAGGCTTGGTCTGGGTTATTACACCCGACCAAGTACCCAAAACCCTAATACCTCGTAGTGCTGCGGATGCCTGGGGTACTTAGGCTTGGCCTGGGCTACTATGCCCAACCAAGGACGTAAAGCCTAATACCTCGCGGTGCTGCAGATGCCCAATGTACTTAGGCTTGGTCTGGGTTGCTACACCAGACCGAGTACCCAAAACCCTAATATCTCGCGGTGTTGCGGATGCCTGAGGTACTTAGGCTTGGTCTGCGTTGCTACACCCGACCAAGTACCCAAAACCCTAATACCTCGTGGTGCTGCGGATGCCGGGGTACTTAGACTTGGTCGGGGCTGCTATGCCCAACCAAGGACATAAACCCTAATACCTCGTGGTGCTGCGGATGCCCGAGGTACTTAGGCTTGGTCTGGGTTGTTACACCCAACCAAGTACCCAAAACCCTAATACCTCACGGTGCTGCGGATGCCCGAGGTACTTAGGCTTGGTCTGGGTTGTTAAACCCGACCAAGTACCCAAAACCCTAATATCTCACGGTGCTGCAGATGTCCGAGATACTTAGGCTTGGTCTGGATTGTTACACCCAACCGAGTATCCAAAACCCCAATACCCTATGGTGCTGCGGATGCATGGGGTACTTAGGCTTGGCCCGTGCTACGGACTCCCTACCAAGTACGAAAACCATGAGGCCTTGCGACATGTCAAGGGCCCAGACATGTAAGTGCAGCAGAAGCCAAGATAGCACGGCTTGCCCGGCTAAAGGAGAGCAAGTGCGAAGTCAAAGTGCTAACACAATACAGACATACACATACACCAGGTAACAAAAATTCTTTGCTTTATTTATATGGGAAATACATGAAGACCAATGTCTTAGAGAAACATCAAGATACAATCAGAATATCTAGTAAGAGGGAGCACTCCTCTACTTGGATTTTTTTGCGCTACTTCGTCATTCCCGCAGGGTCGTTTGATTTGGAACAGTCCTCCGAGTATGCGATATGCAGGAATCTGTTGACATCCTCCTCGAATCTTCAGTCATCATCTTGGTACTTCATCCGAGTAACCGGTAGCAGATAGGGACGCCTGAGATAACACATGAGTAGCACGACCCCATCTGAAGGCCCCGACTACCTCTTCCCACAAAGATACATCTGACACAACATTCAGAAGGAAGAGGAGGGGGAACTGCAATTTCTCTCGGATGCTGGAAAAGAAGAATTGCCTTAACAGAAGAAGCTCTCCTCTCGGTGACGCTGCCTCACCATTCCCTGCAAACACCCCAAAACTCGGGGAAAAGAGGGTTCGGAAGAGGATGGTGTTTGAGGCAGACGGGGCCGTCCAGGGGGAGACAACCATGAGGTTATGCCATCTCCGCCATGCCCCCTGGCGGACCATATAACATCTATTCTGGACTCCTGGGATAATCCCGGAGTCCCACCTCCGCCAGGATCATCAACAAGAACCTGGACATCATCTCCGCTATGCTCCCTGGCAAGGAGTGTGTGGCACGAAGTTCCACCTTTACTGGGGCCCCCGGCCAAAAGCGCTACTACATCTCCGCTACCCTCTCTGTCGATGTCGAAGGCTTGGCCACAAAAAGGGGTGGGGGAGAAGGTACCGGCATCTCGCTACAAAAAGGGAAGAAGGCAGAATGAATATAGAAGATGGTACATTCTTCTCCCCTATTTATAGTGACTTCTGCCTCTTCGCGCATTTAATGCAGGCGTGGCCCAGGAATAGCAACGGACGCCAACTCTGAAGCGTCGCATCGGTCAACATGCCTTTACCATGCCTAGAAACCCGTAATTCTTTATGAGACCATTCAAAAACGTTGTATATGGGATAGAGGCGACGGTTCGAGAACCACCCTCCACCTAAAGGAAGAAAGGTTGAAAGGGGCCCAACAGGGAAATAAATGCGGGCCAGTGCTGGGGGCTCGTAGAGTTATCGCGGGAGATCCGTACCCAGGATCAACCTCGGGAAAAAACTGTAAGATGTGTATGTTGAGGCAATCTGTGATCCGAAGTGATCATGAGTTTTGCTGTTTGGGCAAAGGGTTGAAGTTAGGTTTACCCTTGTGTATTTGATATGTGCATGTTGAGTGTGCAGGATGTACAGGTTACACATATGGACTTGACTGGACAGTCTCAGTACTGTGAAGGGTGGCATGGAGACAAGCCGCGGGCTTATGTGCGCACCTGAGGGATTATGGAGAGCAGGGACGATGAGCTGAAGGGTGCGGACTTCGAGACATGCGTGAAGGATGGCATGGAGGCAAGCTGGAGGCTTGCGTGCATCCGAGGGACGAGAGCCGAAGATGAAGAGGGCGCGAAGGCAATAGTCGAGGCTGCTGATGAGGAGTAAGTCGAGTCGTGAGGGTACGAGTGCTGTGTGATTATACTCGGGAAAGTCCTAGGGTTTGAGTGCTGAGAGAAGTGTAATCGGGAAGGGAAACCCTAGGTGTGTGAGTGGGGTAGTCGATTGCCATTTGGGCAGTCGATTGATAAAACTCACAGAAAGGTTCTGGACCCTGGACCAGTCGACTGCCCTGGGAGCAGTCGACTGGTGGCAGCCAAAATTTGAACGTTAGGCGTGTAACAGTCGGATTTTGCTGGGGGCCTAGGGGGTAGTCGACTGGTGGTGAGTTGTCAGCCTTAAGTCCTATTTAAGTGGGGCTTCGTTTTGGCTGAGACTCTTGACGAATTTTGTCTTGGTTAAAGGCAAAATAGTTGTCTTGTTGCTCAGGTCTTGTCGAAGTGCTGTGGCGAGATTTCTTCACCCACAATGGGCGATAAGGGCTAGCCGGAGGTTATCCAGGGAGTGATCCACCGATGGATTCTTGGATTAGTCACCCTTAGGGGTGGATATCAAGTAAGATCGCTTTGTTAGCATTGGTTAGTTTTGTTTTATTGTATATTCCGCTTGCGCAACTAACCATGTAGGAAGAAAGAGTTCGAAGATTTGCTATTCACCCCCCCTCTAGCAACCGAATCGATCCAACAAGTGGTATCAGAGCGAAGGACCGCTCATGATTGGAATAACGCCAAGAAGAGCAAAAAGGGAAGAACAATGGAAGACAAATTTGGGGACGATATCTACACTCCACTGCCCTACGACCATGGAGATTTCGATTATTGGAGAATGCAAATGAAGACGTGGCTTGGAATGGAGTGGAGAGGTAGGATGGCAATTGAAGATCCCTTCGAAGTTCCAAAGGACAAGCACGGAAAGAAGCTTCGTCCTAGATATTGGACAAAGAGCAACAAGAACGATTTAGGGCAAATACCAAGGTAATTGATTTATTAGTTAATATTGTGCCTAAATATATTTTAAGTTGTGTAGGTGAATATAAAGACGCATGTGAGTTGTGGAAAAAAAAGAATAATATCATAAGAAACCTACACAAGCCAAAATAGTGAAAGAGTCAAAAGAAATGGATTCAATGGTCCAAGAAAGGGAAGAAGAAGGAGAAGGATCAACATCATCAAGTGAGTGGAACAATTAAGTGAGAGGGGATCCACTTCATCTAGAGAAGAAGAGGAAGAGGTCACCACCTCAAGGATTGAGGGGGAGGAGATACCTACTTCCACGCCGGAACAAGAGGAAACATCCACTTCATCCAAGATTGAAGAAGAAGTCAACCTAGCCTCCACCTCCACCAAAGCAAGGACCAAGAACCATATCACATGCTTTGGATGCAACAAAAGGGGACACTACAAGGACAAGTGTCCTCTAGGTAAGAAGGAGGTACTCTCTAAACCCGGGTCCATTCAATTTAAGTCTAACATGAATTATAGGAATGGAGAAGCCCAAGAGAAGAAAAAGAAGATTCGATGCTTCACATGTGGAGAGCTAGGACACTACCACACCAAGTGTCCAAGAAAAGGAGAGTTAAAGAAATTGGGACACTTGAGAAGATGGGAGAAGGAGGAAAGGAAGAAAAGAAACTTCCAACAAGGAGGAGCTAAGGTAAGCGAGGTAATTCCTAACCTTAAGTTAAAATGCAATTCCAATTTTAGCTCCTCTATGCATGTTAAAAATAGTGCAAATTATTCATCCATGCATGCTAGAAATCATAAAAATTGCTTACTTGTGCATAATTTTGGATTTAGATATAATGATAGGACTAGAGCTAACAAGGTAGGTCAAAACCCTAGGAAAAAATGCATCATGATCAATCCAAAATTTTAGGACCTAAGAATCATGACATTAATTCCAAGAAGGGAAGGAATATGCCTAGAAAGGCTGATAGATCTAGGAATGTCCAAAGTGGACACATGGATACTAAGGTTAAAAGTTTAGAAAGGGAAAATCAAGCCTTGAGGGCAAGGTTTGATATATTGGAAAAGACCCTAGAAAGATTCAAGGTTGGATCTAAGGGTCTAGATATGGTGTTGGGTAGTTTAAAACCCAACTATGATAGATCGGTTTGGGTTACCGGTCTAGAGTCTCCAAGGCCAACAAAAAGAAATATTCTGGGAAGGCATATGATCATTGCAAGAAGGAAAAATCCAATGATAGCAAGGAAATGTCATCAAAAGGTAAAAAGGGTAACTTAACCAAGGACAAGGTGTCCAAGGTTAAAAAGGTTAAATTTGTAGGCCAAGAATCACCCGTGGCACACCGGTGTGGCCTAGTGTGGGTTGAGTGATCTAGGGAGGTGGCTAGGGCTAAGAGCTCAAGGGGGAGCTCTAGAAGCCTTTGGGTTCCATGGTAAATGGATCTCAAGAGGTTTTCTCCTAGGAAATTAGATGAGATGTGCTAAAAAGGGTTGGAAGACTAGGGTAAGTATTAACCCTAGAGAATTGGCACATTAAAAGGAATTTTGGGAGAAAAAGGTGAAAATAGGCTTATATTTGATAAAATTAGGTTTTAATGTGTGAATACCATATAATTCAATGATAGAAATGACTTATGATCAAGAATAAGAAGAAATATTGAGAAGAAGTCACCATTAGAACTTTTGGGAAAGGTTTAAATGATACAATTTAGGATAAATTGAGTTTCGTGCCAATCTTGGGATTTGGAGTACATTTGTTTGGAAACATATTTTTCCCAAGTAGATATAGGCTTCACAAATATCCCTACAAAATTTCAGATTTTTCGGAGATCTGTAAAATTATTTAGGCATTACTGAAATTGGACTGGAAAATCTGAAATTCAGGTATCAGTCGACTGCCCTGGGAGGCAGTCGATTGGTCTCAGCCCAAAAACCTTCTGTTTGTTTTCCCAGTCGACTGCCTCAGGGGCAGTCGACTGATCTGAAGGTTTAGGTAGAAAAGACCTATTAGATGATAAGAAATTACAAAATTGGAAGCATAGGAAAGGTTCATGAGAGTTTATGTCATGATTTCATTGATTAAAACCTCATGACGTGCTTATATTGGTTAGGAGTTCATCAATTGATATCGAATGGGAAGTTTTTGGTGAATGAAAGGATATGGAAGTCAAGCACGTTTGTATCTAGGATTAAGAGATAAAGAGAGGAGAATTGAGGACAATTCTTTGTGTAAACTGATGATGGTTAGAATTGACAAACACAAGGAATCATAAATAGAGTTTAAGATTGATACAAAATGCTAATGTTTAAGGAATTTTAGGTTTGTACCAAAAGTCAATCACGTTTGTTGGTTTTCATGAAATTATATTTTTCTGGGATAGGGTATATCCTAGCAAATGTGCTTGCAAATCTTTAGATTTTTCAAGTGTTGTTGAGTTCTTTTTGGCACTAAGGATAAGGTTGCTTGGGGCAATTCTTTAATGGTGTCCAAAGGGAGAAGAACTTGGTTGTTAGGTTGGGTAGAACTTAACTTGGTGTTAGGGTGTTATGTTGGGTAGAACTTCACCTAGGAAAATTGAAAATTGGGAGAAGACATAGGTTAAGGGGGAGGTTACCTCCTTGTTTGCCTTAATTTTCATAAGAAATTTTTGGATTTTGTGTCCAATTTGGGAATGGTGATAGACACATGGTGAAATGTATTTTTTCCCAAGTAGGTATAGGTACCACAAAGTTCTCCACAAAATTTGGAAACTTTTGGGGAATTGTGGAATTTCTGGCGCATTTCTAAAATTGACCAGAAAAACTGATATTCAGAGTATCAGTCGATTGCCCTGGGGGATAGTCGACTGGCCAGGGCTGATTTGTGTATCAGAAGCTGGTTTGGTGTCCAAATGATGTAAAACAAGGTATAGGGGGTTAGTACACTGTGTTTAGGATCATTGGGGATTAAAAGAACTAATAATTGGGATATTGTTGGGTTCTTTTTGATGTTAGGCAAAGGGGGAGAAGTTTGGTTTAAGTTGGGAAACCAAACATACCTTTGCAAGAAACCCTAGGTTTTGGGGGAGCTGAGATTAAGGGGGAGCATGGTTGCTCCATTCTTGGCGTAAGGGAACCTTGGAGAGGTTCTTAAAAAGCCTTTGTAAGTCCAAAGTAGGGGAGCTTTGGAGAAGCTTTAAAAAGCCCGTTTTGGTGAAAAGTCCTAACTTGGGAAGTTAGGTGTGTGAAAAATCCTAACTTGGAGGGTTAGGTGTGGAAATTCCTAACTTGGAGGGTTAGGTGTGTGAAAAGTTATAACTTGGAGGGTTAGGTGTGGAAAAGTCCTAACTTGGAGGGTTAGGTGTGAAATGTCCTAACTTTGGGAAGTTAGGTGTGGAAATCCCTAACTTGGGAAGTTAGGTGTGAAAAGTCCTAACTTGGAAGGTTAGGTATGGAAAATTCCTAACTTGGAGGGCTAGGTGTGTGGGATGCCTTGGGATAGGATTCATGCATTGCATATGCATTGGCAGTGTAAGTCCAAGATGGAGTTTTGGCAGTATAAGTCCAAAATGATTATTTTAGCATTGTTTTGTTATTTATTACTATTTGTTTTCCCTAACTTAAACGTATTGCCAAACATCAAAAAGGGAGAGATTGTTGAGGCAATCTGTGATCCGGAGTGATAATGAGTTTTGATGTTTGAGCAAAGGGTTTAAGTTAGGTTTACCCTTATGTATTTGATATGTATATGTTGAGTGTGCAGGATGTACAAGTTACACATATGGACTTGACTGGATGGCCTCAGTACGGTGAAGGGTGGCATGGTGACAAGCCGCGGGCTTGTGTGCGCACCTGAGGGACTATGGAAAGCAGGGATGATGAGTTGAGGGGCGCGGACTTCGAGGCATGCGTGAAGGATGACATGGAGGCAAGCTGGAGGCTTGTGTGCATCCGAGGGACGGGAGCCGAAGATGAAGAGGGTGCGAAGGTAATAGTCGAGGCTGCTGATGAGGAGTCAGTCGAGTCGTGAGGGTACGAGTGCTGTACTCGGGAAAGTCCTAGGGTTTGAGTGCTGAGAGAAGTGTACTCGGGAAGGGAAACCCTAGGTGTGTGAGTGGGGCAATCGACTGCCATTTGGGCAGTCGATTGATAAAACTCACAGAAAGGTTCTGGACCCTGGACCATTCGACTGCCCTGGGAGCAGTCAACTGGTGGCGGCCAAAATTTGAACGTTAGGCGTGTAACGGTCGAATTTTGCTGGGGGCAGTCGACTGCCCTAGGGGGCAGTCGACTGGTGGCGAGTTGTCAGCCTTAAGTCTTATTTAAGTGGGGCTTCGTTTTGGCTGAGACTCTTGACGAATTTTGTCTTGGTTAAAGGCAAAATAGTAGTTTTGGTGCTCAGGTCTTGTCAAAGTGCTGTGGCGAGGTTTCTCCACCCACAAGGAGCGACAAGGGCTAGCCGGAGGTTATCCGGGGAGTGATCCACCGACGGATTCTTGGATTAGTCACCCTTAGGGGTGGATACCAAGTAAGATCGCTTTGTTAGCATTGGTTAGTTTTATTTTATTGTATATTCCGCTTGCGCAACTAACCGTGTAGGAAGAAAGAGTTTGAAGATTTGCTATTCACCCCCCTCTAGCAACCGAATCGATCCAACAGTGTATACTGGAAGACATGAATTTCTTTATATGAACATCTTTATTATGAAAAGAGAATCACAACTACACCAGGTGCCTGTTTATATTAGTACATGCATGAAGTTCAATTACTTTGCATTGTAGATAACATGGTGTGTGGTGTCACACGGAATATCATGTTATCAGTTCCTTGCTTAGTATAAATAAGAGGCTCACAATCGAGATGGAATTGGACAACCCATCAGAATGCTTGTAGTGTAATTAGGTGTGGTTGGTCTTAACCATAGAATTACACTAGTGTACTTTGAGTACATTGAGTAGGACCAAAACCTGAGGTTATCCAATTTATACTAACTTCATAATTGGATAGGATCTCAAGATTATATTATGGAGTTCAATCCCTTAATCTCGATATAATAACGGACATATATTATTAACTATTATTTGTTTGATTTACCAATGGGTGAGATCTATTCTGTTAGGCCGATAGACCCGGTAAGTTGGGAGATAATATTAATAATATGATGTGCTGTTGATTATTGACGGAATCCGTGTCCTGGTGAGTCGGGTTGATGATGCCTCCTTGATGAGCTCGAAAGGTTCATCATGCTAAACCCTGTAGGCGGATTTGATCCGGCATGATGATAAAGTCGAGTGGTACTAGTCAAGGACTCAGAGGTTAATTAATTTGAATTGTCAATAATTTAAATTAATTAACGGACATTCGAGATCTTAAACACGCGGGGATGGACGACTCGTAATATGTGGAGCCCATATAAAAATATGGGGGTTGGTGAGGAAGTTCAATTAAGATCTTTTAGTGGAATGCATCTTAATTAATGGATCGGGTTTAGATCCATTGGTGGGCCAAGATCCAACTCCTCCTCTTGGTCCCTACCTTAGCCCTATAAATACCCATAGAGATCATGATACCAAGGCTTGATCAATCCAATTGGAAAAACCCTTGGCCTCTCTCTTTTCTCCCTCTCATCCTCTCTCCTAGGGTGTCGACGCACACCTAGAAGAGAAGATATCTTCTCTTCTTATTCTCATCTTCTTCTCTCTCGGCATGGGCTACTAAGGAAGGGAGACGTTCTCCCTCTCGGTTGGTGGCCAGAGCACGCGGGATAGAGAGAGGAGAGCAGTCGGCGGCGTGAAGAGGGGCGTAAGGTCGCCGACGGTAAGGGAGAAGGCTTGAGTGTTTGGCAACGGGTTTGGGAAGTTTTCTTCCTTCCTCTCAGTCTCCTTCACCCTCCTCAGCCTCTGTTGGACGGAGAATAGGTGGTCGGCGAGCTTGGCTGGCCGGCGGCGCACGCGGTGAAGAGGAAGAAGGTCGGTAGCGAAAACCCTAACCTAGGGTTTGCGGCTAACGCAAGGAGGAGAGGCTTTTGGAGGCTTCGGTGATCTCGGTTCGCGGTAGATCATCGCTCACATGACGTCTGCGAAGGGAGGGACATAAGATAGAAGACCGCGAGGTGATCGGAAAGGTATAACCCTTTCCAAGCTCCTTTGATTATCCTTGTGTCAATTTTGTGCTATGTTTACTAACCTCGTCATTTCATGTGTGAAAGTTAATTATTTTGATTAGTTATCATAGTTAATAATTAACTAACTGGACCCCGACCATAAACACAAAAGTCAGCGATCAACTCGTCCTTTTCCGCGGTCGAACGGTCGAGCAAATTACAAGGCCGATTTTGGTAATTGGCCGAGTTGTGATTTGGATCGTTCGATACGGCACGAGACGATTGTAGGGAGACGGGTCTCCATTCGGATTAAATTTTAATCCGTAGACCATGGAGAGTCTCTCGGATCGACCGAGTATTCGCTTAGGAAACCCGCCAAGCCATACCCAACAAAAACTTCTACCCCTTTGATTTTCCTGAGGCTTCGCGGCAAAGACACTCGACATATGGACGATCTGTAAGATATGCGCAAAACGGAAAAGTACAATGTATCATTGTTAATCAAAATTGTTACAGCAGGGCCCAGCTCCCTGGTAAACATACAGTCTTACATTTCCGGGTCCTCGGGGGGGGGGGGAGGGGGAGCCCCTCTCTAACTTAGTCGTCGCTCACAAACGGGGTCGACATGGGGAGGTAGAAGCTGATCCTTCTTCAACTAATCGATAGCCCCATGAAGCTTT
>JAGFNQ010006830.1:0-51520 GCA_024364735.1 Boesenbergia rotunda | reverse complement strand
TGATTTTCTGGACAAGTTCGTTATTGTCTTCATTGATGATATCCTAGTGTATTCAAAGACTCAGCAAGAACATGAAGAACACCTGAAGATAGTGTTGCAAACCTTACACCAAAAGGAGTTGTACGCCAAATTCTCAAGTGTGAGTTTTGGCTTGATCGGGTGGCCTTCCTAGGCCACATTATTTCCAAGGAAGTATTATGGTAGACCCAGCCAAGATTGAAGCAGTTAGTAACTGGAGTCAACCAAAGAATGCTAGTGAGATCAGAAGTTTTCTGGGTTTGGCAGGGTACTACAGAAGGTTTGTGGAGGACTTTTCAAAGATAGCTTCACCACTTACATCCCTTACCAGAAAGAATAAGAAGTATGAGTGGACTGAAGACTGTGAGCAGAGTTTTCTTGAGTTGAAGAAGAGACTAACAAGCGCTCCTATTCTTACAGTACCCGAAGGTGATAAGAGCTTTGATATATATAGTGATGCATCAAAGCTAGGACTTGGAGCAGTCCTTATGCAAGAAGGCAAAGTCATAGCTTATGCTTCCAGGCAACTCAAGGACTATGAAAAGAATTACCCCACTCATGATCTGGAGTTGGCAGCTGTAGTCTTTGCTCTAAAGATATGGAGGCATTACTTGTATGGAGTGCAGTGTAAGATTTATACAGATCACCAGAGTCTGAAATATTTCTTCACTCAGAAAGACCTCAATATGAGACAGCGAAGGTGGCTCGAGTTAGTGAAGGACTATGACTGTGAGATTCTTTACCACCCTGGTAAGGCAAATAGAGTAGCAGATGCACTGAGTAGAAAGACTTGTGCCACTTTGATGTCCTTATCATCATTGGCACCACCATTACAGAAGGAGATAGTAGATTATGGAGTGGAGATTATTGATGGGCAGCTAGCTCTATTGACACTAGAGTCGACTTTGCTTGAAGAGATACAGAAAGAGCAAGCTGAGGATTCTGATATCCAAAGGATCAAGCAAGAGGTGCAAGAAGAAGAGAGTAAAGGGTTTAGAGTATCTGACAGTGGGATACTCTACTATGGTGACCGTTTATGTGTCCCCAATCATGAAGAGCTGAGAAAGAAGATTCTTGAAGAAGCCCATGGAACTCCCTACTCAATGCATCCTGGTTCCACTAAGATGTACCAGGATTTGAAAAGAAGATTTGGTGGTCAGGGATGAAGAGAGACATAGCTAAGTATGTCAGCACCTGCCTGACATGTCAGAGAGTTAAAGCAGAACACCAGAGACCAGGAGGTGTCCTACAGCCCATTCAGATTCCAGAGTGGAAATGGGAAGACATAGCCATGGATTTCATAGTTGGTCTACCAAAGACAACTAATGGCTATGATGCTATTTGGGTGATAGTAGACAGATTGACCAAGTCTGCCCACTTTTTGGCAATCAGAGTGTCTTACTCAATTGAGAAGTTAGCCCAATTATATGTGCAGGAAGTGATCCGACTACACGGAGTCCCGAAGACCATTATCTCTGATAGGGATGGTCGTTTCACATCACACTTTTGGGAGTGTGTACAGACAGCGTAGGCACCAAACTGAAATTCAGCACAGCATTCCATCCCCAGACCGATGGACAGACAGAGAGAGTGAATCAGGTACTAGAAGATATGCTCAGAGCTTGTGCATTGGACTTCAAGGGCAGTTGGTGCAAGTATTTATGTTTAGCTGAGTTTGCCTACAACAACAGTTACCAAGTCACTATTGGTATGGCACCCTATGAAGCTCTTTATGGTAGGAAGTGCAGATCTCCCCTCTGTTGGTATGAAGGTAGTGAGAAGAAAGAAATGGGATCTCAGACTGATCTTATAGAGGATACCACAGAAGCAATCAGGAGCATCCGCCAGAGGATAGAGACTGCTCAGAGTAGGCAGAAGAGTTATGCAGATGTACGTCGTAGGCCGTTAGAGTTTGAAGTTGGGGATACAGTTTTCCTCAAAGTAGCACCCATGAAGGGAGTGATGAGATTTGGTAAGAAAGGCAAGCTAAGTCCTCGATACGTAGGACCTTACCCAGTGATAAAGAGAGTTGGTAAAGTAGCTTATGAGTTGGAGCTACCCTCAGAAATGTCAGCAATACACAATGTGTTTCATGTCTCAATGCTAAAGAAGCATATCCCAGATGCCAACCAAGTGATTGAGCCACAGATGGTACAAGTGCAAGAAGATCTCAGTTATGAGAGTCGACCTATTCAGATAATAGATCGAGCAGACAAGAAGCTGAGGAACAAAGTGGTACCACTAGTAAAAGTTTTATGGCTAAATCAGAAGTATGAAGAGGCAACTTGGGAATCAGAAGAGAGCATGAGGCAAAGGTATCCAGAGCTGTTCTAAGTTCGAGGACGAACTTTTTATAAGGTAGGGAGGATTGTAACGCCCCAAAATTTCCATTTTTAGTTCTTAAAGTCCTTAGAATTATTTAAAAATGGTTTAGAAATATTCTAGATATTTTTAGAAATTTTTAGAATATTTTTATGGAATTTTTCGAGTCCGTTTGGTATTTTTGGAAAAAGAAAAAAAAAAAAAAGGAAAAAACCAATTAAAGGGGCAGCTGGGGGATTGAACCCGCGACCACAGGGAGCAAGGGAAGCCAACGAACCAGCTGGGCTAGGGTATCAAGCACAGAAAAGAGAGGAGAGAAATAATGTTGTAGTGTAGTTAAGCCTTTTCATTAAGAGGTATATTAAGCCGCTTAAGTCGCGTTGGAAAGGGGAGGCTAGGGTTGTGGTCGGCGCGTGAACAGGGAAGAGAGGCGAGGAGAGGAGGCGAATTCGAGGGTTCTTCTTCTTCTCCTTCTTCTTCACCTTCCCCCTTGAGTAGAGAAGACCTAGGATTGCTTCCTAGGGCTAAAGGTGGAAGCTTTTCACAAGAAGGAGGGGAAAAGATTTTGTTAGGGAGTTTTCTCCCTGTTTTTGTGAGTTTTCTTCAAGACCGATGTAAGTAAATCGCTCACCTGCAATAGGAGTAGTTTCGTTTCGAGATTCTCATTGTAGAACCCTAGTTTTCGAAAAGTAGAAGCATGGTGAAGAGAATTTTGCTATTCTATGTTTTAGCTATTAAAGTTGCATGTTTTATCATGTTAGAAATTCAATTTGTTTGTATTGAATGTATGTAGGCCAAGCATGATGAGTTTTCATACTTATGAAAAGACCTAAAAGTGAAATTGAGTTAAGGAGCACACAAGGTGCTCGATGGAAAGTTAAAGTGAGAAAAGTAAAGGTTTTTAGCATGCAAATATATGCAAAAACAAGTAAAGTGATAAGTTTAAGTATGGTAAGTAAGAAAAGTATTTTACTTTGAGAAAGAGACATGTACCGGGCAAATGTAAGGCCCATCGAAAGTTAGAAAGTAAAGTTCTAATAGGGTGCGGTGGCTAGCTACCTCGCAACCTATTAGAAAAGCGCGCAGTTGGTACACTGATACCATGGTACAATGTCAAGGCCTAAGAGAAAGTTGATTATCTATTTTCAAGTATATAAGTATGATCAAGTAGTTTCTTTTTGAGAAAGTGTTTAATTATTATATGTGTACCTTGATACAATGCAAGCATGATAAAGTAGTTCAAGTAGTAAGCATGGTTAGTTGTGTACATTGATACATTAACAAGCATGATAAAGTGTTTCAAGTTGTAAGCATGTTTAGTGTAAGTTTTGAAGTAAGTAAAGTTTTAAATCATTCTTTGAAATGAGCATGTTTAGTATTGACATCGTGATTTTGTGAGTAGGGATTTACTTACTAAGCATTGTGCTTATTAGTTGTATTTTCCTTCTATTGCAGATAAAGGAAAAGAGAAAGCGTAAGTTGGGAGGCGACAGGACTTGCATTGATGTTCAGTGGAGGTGGAACCGGGGTAAAAGATCCGTTGGGTTGAGTATGAGTAGAGTTTGGTATTTAGAAACATTTAGTTTTATGTTTTGAATAGTAAAGAGTGAACCAATGTGTTTAATTTCCGCGTAGAGTAAGAAGTTGATACAACTTGAAGATGTTTACTTATGTTTTTCCATATGCTTGGTTAGTTTGGTTAAGTTCCGTATTAGTTTCAATTTCAAGAGTTTGGATTGGTTTTGAGTTGCCAATGTGCCAAATAAACTAGTATATATGATAGATTTGAAGTTATATCTTAATGTGAAGTGATAGTATGTGATTTGTGGATGTTTGAAAGGGATTTTCAGGTCTGAAATTTGCAGTTTCAGGCGTGCCAGTCGACTGGCTCAGATACCAGTCGACTGCTATATCGAACAGAACCTTCTGTTCGATATGGCAGTCGACTGCTATTATATCAGTCGACTGACACCAGTCGACTGATATAATAGCAGTCGACTGGTACCATTAAAGAAAAACTGTGTAGAGCAGCTGGTTAGTGCTTTAGTGTTACAACTAAGAGGTCTAGGGGTCAAATCCTGGCAAAGCAAATAAAATGAAAGTTGTTTTGTTTTTTTTTTGAAAAAAAAAGAAGGAAGAAAAAAAAAATTTCAGAACAAGTTAAGGGGACTCAAGTAGGTGTAACCTAAGGCTAAGGATAAGGTAAAGTTAAGGTCCAGTAAATGTGGCGCCCGCCTTAAGAGAGAAAGTTAAGAGAAGTCGGGTCGTCACAGGTTGGAACCCCTAACCCTAGCTTGCGGCGGCGATGAAGTGGTGGAGACGCCAGTGGAGGTGGATGAATGAGTCGGGAACCCCTCAACTCGGTTGATCGAAGCTCCGGCCGACTTGGGTTGGAACCCCTAACCCTAGCTTGCGGCGACGATGGAGATGGAGGAGAAGAAGATCGCCACGAGCCCTGCGTGTGGAGTCGATGAAAACCTAGGTCGCGCGTCCCTCTCCCTTTTGTTCTCTTGGCTTCCGCGTGTGGATCTGGCTCAGCCAACTTCAACTCTGGTCCAGCTCATCCAAGCCAGCACTCGAGTTCAACCCTCTGATTCAGCTCAGTCAGTTGAGTTCAGCTCAGTTAGCCTAGCTGTTGGTTCAGTTGTGTTTAGACTCAGAATTGATTCGATTCAGCAATTGGTTCAGCTCACTTCAGTCCTTGGATTCAGCTCAGTTAAGTGGTCCGGTCAGCAGCTGGTTTCAAATCACAGCCCAGCTCATCAGTTGGTTCAACCAACCCAGCCAGCAGTTGGGTCAGCTAACTCAGCCAGATCTCACAGCTCCAATCTTTAATTCATTAGCAACGGACGGCTGAGATCGATTTGGCTTCATCCAACGGTCGGATCTCTTCAGATCTGAACCAAACTCCACAGATCGTAATCAATGGTCCTGATCTACCTGTCCACAGCTCGGATTGACCAGATCAGTGGCGGATGGTCCAGATCTTCCCTTTTCTTGAATGGATGGTCTAGAATATCTTGAGCTTGATCCAACGGTCAGATCACTTCTGATTTGACTGAAATTTTCAGATCTTGATCTCTGGTCATGATTGATTCTATCTTGGACTCGGATCGACCAAAAGTTAACCGATGGCTCAGATCTAGCCGTTCTCTGGAATGGACGACTCCTATTAATCCGATGCTTGATCCTTTTGATCTGGATCCAATCCTGACTCAAGTCTGACCCAATTTAATCTAGGTCCATGATCAATTGAAGCCTACAAAATGATATTCAAATTTAGTGCCAAAAATATCCCAAATATACAAAGATTAGAATTAAAAGCCAAAATGAAGGGAATACATGAAACCTAATAAAATTGCAAACTTAAGCATATAAAATGTGGATCAAACATGGATTTTAGAGCCGAAAATAATCAACAAAATGATGGTTATCAAACTCCCCCACACTTATTCTTGCACGTCTCAGGCAAGTAAATATAACTCAAAGAAAACAAAGTATCTCCTAAACATTACATCCCCTATCAATACTTTAAGAAATAATAAAAGAAAGCTACTTAGGTTAATCAAGTCTCAAGCATCCATGTATTTATGGTTCCAAATCTCACATAAGTCAAAAACATGGTAATTTCATCAACTTGAATGAACTAAGCATGACAAAAACCTCACAAGATGGATATATGCACTGATGCTCACAAAAATAATAGATCTAGAAGTGGAGTTCTCTCAAAACATTCATGACATTGCACTACCATATGCTTGCTTATCTTCTACTCCTCCACTACTATAACATAAGTACACAAATCAAGAGGGCTTTTCAATGAATAATAATGAAACCAAGTGCTAACAAGAGAACAAGAATAATAGATAACAAAAAAGATCATAGAGAGCATGAAAGAAGATAAAAGAGAAGATGAGAGCATTGGGGTAATTAACATGATGTATACAATCAAACAATAGTCCAAAGTAAATAACTCAATCAAATCTCCAACACTCAAAATTCTCCTTTCACATTCTCAATGCACTACACATCAACCATTTACAACATCTCGCAAAGTGCATGTAGGGATTACAACATAACTCTTGAATTTCTCTAAACAATAGATATCAAGAAAATATTCTTTTTTTTTGTTCATCACTAATACAATCTCGAATGCTTGAGGAATTTTTTTTTTCACATAGAGAGATTTTCTTTTTTTTTCACATAGGGAGAATTTTTTTTTTTTCATATAGGGAGATTTTTTTTTCACACAAGCATTCGTCCATATACACTTGTCTCCCCCCCACACTTAACTTGAGCGTCTCGCGAAAACTACTAAATATGTAACAAAGCATGATAACATCTCAAACTGACAATCGTAGAGGCTAATAATAGACAAATAAAAATATACTTATCATGCAATCACCCTATGCTTTCATCAAATGCTCAAGGAAAGAATAAGCTAACAAAGATATGACAGTGATAATATAGTGACAATGAGAGGACCTGAAAGACAATGAAACATGAAGGTGATAGGTGAAACGCTCACTAGTAACAGTAGCAAAGTAGAGGAAAACTAAGAGTTCAACAAGAAAGGTTGCCTCTATCATATTCATGTAAGCTTATGCTAATGTAATTTCAAAAAGAATCAAAGCAAGTTCTAGAGTGTCAAGTATCACAAATGCTATCACACATAAGAGGATTAAGGATAGACATGACAATAACCTCACTAGGTGATCAATAAAATGTCATGCTTAATCCAACAAGATAGAGTCCATCACCACAATAATTAACTAAATGCAATTAATATCCCCAAGTATACCAAGGAAACCAAAACTCGATAATCAGACTTAACTATCTTTTATGATTCTCAAAGCATAATAAAGGAACATGTAAGGAAATAAAACTAGAAGTCAAACAAGATTTATTCAAGACCAAACAAAATGCAGAATGCGAAAGCAAAACATAAATGCAACGTATAAAAGAGAACAAACATGCAAGTATAAACATAAAGAAAAACAAGAAAAGGAAAGTAAAGGAACAAACTCCCCTTCAAGTAGGGTAGAGAGCACGTAGCATCCATTTTGGGAGAACTATCCTCATGTGATCAACCTTGTAGTGCACATATTTCCCCCTTATTACTTTCGCACAAGCATCTTCCGGTGGTCGGAGACGATTAAGGTTCAGAACCCACTTAAGAGGTGAGGTGCTACTAGTCGAAATAAGAACAACTCCTCCCTCTTGATGCTTTTTGGAAGTCCTTCCAGGAGGTTGGAGTCTGTTCAGATGGAGCACCCACTCCAGAAGTCTTCGGTACCTTGCAAGACCATGTAATACCTCTCTCAAGCGTGCAGGGTAAGAAAGAAATGTAATATCGTCAATCTCTACATAAAAAGAATCCAACAATGCAGCACATTCAAGAAAATCAATTATTGGTACCTCAATGAAGTTTTCACAATTACTATCTGCATAAGATGTGTCCAGTAATTCATCAGAACAAATAACATCAACACTAGGTATCGTAATGGAATTTTCACAATCAATTTCTAAAGGAGATGTAGCAAGACATGCATCACAACCAATAAAATCAACATTGGGTACCTCTATGCAATTTTCACAATTATTTTCCATCAAGGATGTATTAAGAATATCATCACAACAAACAATCTCAACACTAGGTGTGTCCAAATATTCACCACAATGAATAAAATCAGTTATAGGTGCCTTTACATATTTTTCACAAACAAATTTTACAGAAGATATGTCAGTAAATTCATCACAATCAACACAATCAGTTTTAGGCACCTCTACAAATTTCTCACAATCAGCATTTACATGAGGTGTATCAAAACATGCTTTACATTCCACAAATTCAACAATAGGTGCCTCTATGAATTTCTCACAATCAAATTTTACAAAAGATGCATCCATAAGTGTATCACAAACAATAAAATCATTTTGAGGTACCTCCATTAATTTTTCCAAAGACATAAGAGGAATACTTACCTGATCGTGCTGAAGAATACCTGGAGGTTCTACAAGAGCGGATGTATCCATAGCTTCCTCCTGGTCAAGAACAGGTTCCATCTCAGGCTCAAATTCTGGTGGACACTCAACTGAAGCAAGTGATTCTTGGGTTCTTGCTTCCACCATGCAAGTCCCTACACTTTCATTCTGATTCTCTGAATCTTCTAATATATCAAGCAATGTTGGTGGTCCCTGGGGCTCAGTGCAATCTCCTACACCTGTGGATTCATCTGCAACACATGCTTCATCAACCATATCTGCAACAACCATATTAGAAAAGTTAGAATCATCAACAACTAAATCCTTACAAAAGAAAAGTTTAGAAGGGTCCTGTAAAATTTCAGAATCGAAATCAAGGTTGTTACAAGCTCTGCTATCCATCTTCTCCAATGCCTCTAAATCAGTAGGAATGGGTGATTCTTGGGGCTCAATGCAATCCCCTACACTCTCAATCCTATCCTCTGAATCTCCTGACGTCTCAGTCAATATAGGTGGTCCCTGAGGCTCAGTGCAATCCCCTACACCTATAAATAGATTCATTTGACTCGTCATTTGTCCAATGCTTCTTCCGATGTTTTGAAGCCTTTGTTGCTCTTGTTGTTGAAACATCTCCTCCAACCTTTGTTGTTGAGCCTCATTCTCATTAGGATTCTCAAAGCCTCCTTGATTGGTGTGGAACTCTTGTTGGTTTTGAAATGTAACGTGAGGTTGCTCCAAACTGTAAGTAGGCTGTGAATTCTGAAATTGAGACTGTGGGGGTTGATGAAATGATTGAATATGTTGATTAAATTGCTGAAAACTTGGTTCACAACTTGGTGGAGATTGCTGAAAATTCTGATTCTGAAATTGAAAACTCTGAAATGGTGGTTGAAAATTCTGATCGTTTGGTAGAAAATATTGCTGTGAAGGTTGAAATCCACTCTGATTTTGATTCTGGAAAGTCTGAAATGGTTGGAACCCCTGCTGAAAATTCTGACTTGATTGAAAGCATAGCTGACCTTGCTGAAATTGTGGCTGAAATTGCTGTGGTGGTTGGTTGAAATGTTGGCCTTGTTGAAATCTGAATAGGGCTGTTGGAAATCTTGATTTGGCTGCTGAAATTGTTGGAAAGGCTGACTTGGCTGAAAATTTTGTTGAAAATTTGGATTGTACCCTTGCTGAAAATTCTGAAATTGGGGTTGAAATTGTTGTGGTGGTTGATTGAAAGTTTGGTACTGCTGCAAATCTGAATAGGACTGCTGAAATTGTTGACACGACTGCTGGTGAGGAGATGAATAAGCATTTGAAAACATTTTGAATCTGCAGTCCTGTCACAAAACAAGTAAAATGGCAGCAACCGTATACAAAAGATAAAGCAATCAAGAATAAAATCAAAGGATATAATTATCAAGCACCACTACATTCCCCGGCAACGGCGCCAAATTTGATAATCGTTTTTTGTTGTGTTACGGTTTGAAATACAATTAAGATATCGAATTCCTCTAAACTAATGTAGCATAGAGTAACTCGAGTCGTCTCCCAACGAATGTAGTGGGTGCAAGATAAATTTCAGGATCGTATTTTATTGCTTTTGGGTTTTGAATATGAAATTGGGTTTTGGATTTGAACGATTATACTACGAAAAGAAATGACAAAGCAGGTATGAAATCTAGTCTAATTAAGGAAAGACAGTACAGGTAAGGAAATCTAACTTAGCCTAATTACAAGTGCAGTAAGGAAAAAGACAACTAGAAATTAAGCATCAACAAAACTAACATGGAACAAAACGTACAACATTTAAGAAATCTAGTCTAACCTAACTTAATTGCATGTAACTGAATCCATTAATGAAAATCTACGATAGGAAAGCAATTAAACTAATGAAGCAATTAATGAAAATCCATCAACTGAACACAAAGCAATTAAACTAATGAACCATTACAAAAATCTATGATAAGAAAAATTCAAACTAGAATCCATTAATGAAAGAGGCAATTCATCAAACACATGATGAGCATGTATTAAAATGACAAAGGTGCGTGCCATTTGAATTGGGGAAGTTCATCTAATACAAAATTCATCAACTATCTCAAACATCCACTAGTAAAACCATCAATAATCAAACACAGAATTGATGAAGCTGTCGCTGGCCGAAGCTGTTGAAGCAGGATTGCCAATCGGCCCTGTGAAGAGGAAGCTGGGAAGAATTGCTGCCGGTATTGGAGACTTGCTGGAAATTGCTGAAGAATGCTGGAAATTTAAGCTACTGCTGGAAATTGACTGAATTGAAGAACTGTCTGGAAAGAAAAACTACTGATGAATCGAAATTACTGAAACTAAATCAGAATAAGGTAAAGCTGCTGGAATTGAAGTGAAGAACTTGCTATAAAGACATGCTATAAAGAAAGAAACTGCTGAAATAAACTGCTGGAAGAAATCGAGCTACTGCCGGAAATCTGTGAAGAATGGAATCGGATGAAGGTGGATCGTTGCTCCCGAGCAACCGCATCAAGAGTGAGATGGCGAAGTGGAAATCCGGCCGGCGGTGGTGTCGATCGTCAGCTAGGGTTGGAACCCCTAACCCTAGCTGTGATATGGTGGCGATGATGAACTCCGGCCGACTAGGGTTGGAACCCCTAACCCTAGCTTGCGGTGGCGATGAAGTGGTGGAGACGCCGGTGGAGGTGGATGAATGAGTCGGGAACCCCTCAACTCGGTTGATCGAAGCTCCGGCCGACTTGGGTTGGAACCCCTAACCCTAGCTTGCGGCGACGATGGAGATGGAGGAGAAGAAGATCGCCACGAGCCCTGCGTGTGGAGTCGATGAAAACCTAGGTCGCGCGTCCCTCTCCCTTTTGTTCTTTTGGCTTCCGCGTGTGGATCTGGCTCAGCCAACTTCAACTCTGGTCCAACTCATCCAAGCCAGCACTCGAGTTCAACCCTCTGATTCAGCTCAGTCAGTTGAGTTCAGCTCAGCCTTAGCCCAGCTGTTGGTTCAGTTGTGTTTAGACTCAGAATTGATTCGATTCAGCAATTGGTTCAGCTCACTTCAGTCCTTGGATTCAGCTCAGTTAAGTGGTCCGGTCAGCAGCTGGTTTCAAATCACAGCCCAGCTCATCAGTTGGTTCAACCAACCCAGCCAGCAGTTGGGTCAGCTAACTCAGCCAGATCTCACAGCTCCAATCTTTAATTCATTAGCAACGGACGGCTGAGATCGATTTGTCTTCATCCAACGGTCGGATCTCTTCAGATCTGAACCAAACTCCATAGATCCTAATCAATGGTCCTGATCTACCTGTCCACAGCTCGGATTGACCAGATCAGTGGCGGATGGTCCAGATCTTCCCTTTTCTTGAATGGATGGTCTAGAATATCTTAAGCTTGATCCAACGGTCAGATCGCTTTTGATTTGACTGAAATTTTCAGATCTTGATCTCTGGTCATGATTGATTCTATCTTGGACTCGGATCGACCAGAAGTTAACCGATGACTCAGATCTAGCCGTTCTCTGGAATGGACGACTCCTATTAATCCGATGCTTGATCCTTTTGATCTGGATCCAATCCTGACTCAAGTCTGACCCAATTTAATCTAGGTCCATGATCAATTGAAGCCTACAAAATGATATTCAAATTTAGTGCCAAAAATATCCCAAATATACAAAGATTAGAATTAAAAGCCAAAATGAAGGGAATACATGAAACCTAATAAAATTGCAAACTTAAGCATATAAAATGTGGATCAAACATGGATTTTAGAGCCGAAAATAATCAACAAAATGATTGTTATCACCTCTCTCTTTTCTCCCTCTCATCCTCTCTCCTAGGGCGTCGGCGCACACCTAGAAGAGAAGATCTCTTCTCTTCTTATTCTCATCTTCTTCTCTCTCGGCGTGGGCTACTAAGGAAGGGAGACGTTCTCCCTCTCGGTTGGTGGCCAGAGCACGCGGGACAGAGAGAGGAGAGCAGTCGGCGGCGTGGAGGAGGGGCGCAAGGTTGCCGACGGCAAGGGAGAAGGCTTGAGTGTTTGGCAACGGGTTTGGGAAGTTTTCTTCCTTCCTCTCAGTCTCCTTCATCCTCCTCAGCCTCTGTTGGATGGAGAACAGGTGGCCGGAGAGCTTGGTTGGTCGGCGGCGCACGCGGTGAAGAGGAAGAAGGTTGGCAGCGAAAACCCTAACCTAGGGTTTGCGGCTAACGCAAGGAGGAGAGGCTTTTGGAGGCTTCGGTGATCTCAATTCACGGTAGATCGTCGCCCACATGACGTCTACGAAGGGAGAGACATAAGATAGAAGACCACGAGGTGATCGGAAAGGTATAACCCTTCCAAGCTCCTTTGATTATCCTTATGTCAATTTTGTGTTATGTTTACTAACCTCGTCATTTCATGTGTGAAAGTTAATTATTTTGATTAGTTATCATAGTTAATAATTAACTAACTGGACCCCGACCATAAACACAAAAGTCAGCGATCAACTCGTCCCCTTTTCCGCGGTCGAACGGTCGAGCAAATTACAAGGCCGATTTTGGTAATTGGCCGAGTTGTGATTTGGACCGTTCGATACGGCACGAGACGATTGTAGGGAGACGGGTCTCCATTCGGATTAAATTTTAATCCGTAGACATAGAGAGGTCTATCGGATTGACCGAGTATTCGCTTAGGAAACCCGCCAAGCCATACCCAACAAAAACTTCTACCCCTTTGATTTCCCTGAGGCTTCACGACAAAGACACTCGACACATGGAATCGAGTGTAAGAATATGCGCAAAACAGAAAAGTACAATGATCATGTTAATCAAAATTGTTACAGCAGGGCCCAGCTCCCTGGTAAACATACGGTCTTACATTTCCGGGTCCTCGGGGGGGGGGGGGGGGGGGGGGGAGGGGAGCCCCTCTCTAACTTAGTCGTCGCTCACAAACGGGGGTCGACATGGGGAGGTAGAAGCTGATCCTTCTTCAACTGATCGATAGCCCCATGGAAGCTTTGCTACAAGCGCTTCATTACTTGGTTAGCAATGATAGCACGAAATTCAGCTGACTCCAAGAACTTCGCTTTGAAGTCTGCTTCAGTCTCGATAGCCCCATGGAAGCTTTGCTACAAGCGCTTCATTACTTGGTTAGCAATGATAGCACGAAATTCAGCTGACTCCAAGAACTTCGCTTTGAAGTCTGCTTCAGTCTCCTGGGAGCGAGAAGCTTCAGCAGCCTCTCTAAGTGGAGCTCAGCCTCAGCAGCTGCGAGGGCACTCTTCAACCGTACCCGCTCGGCTGACATCTCATCGTGATCGGCCAGAGCCTCTCTAAGTCTGTCCGACGTGGCCCAGACCTCCAATCGAGCCTGGGCCAGGTCATCCTCCAGGACAGGCGCATGATCAGTTACCATCAGAAAGGCGGACTCCTTCTGACCCAGTTGCTGCGCCTGATCCTGAACACGCGCGTTCAGTCTCTTGGTCGAGACGTCCATGAGTCGAATGTCACCCGATAGCTTCTTCTCTCTCATCTGAAGCTGGTCCCTCTCCTGCGTCACCTGGAGTAGCTCTTGGGTAACGACCATAGCTTTCTCGGATGCCAGGCGTTCTCGGTGTCGAGAATTTTGAAGGGCCGGCTCCCTGCCCTGCATGAGGCCTAGCAGATGCTCTACCTTCGCACGGAGAGCTCTGATGACCTCCGCCTGCATCAGTCCTGCCTAGCGCTTGTGATCAGCGGTAGCTTCGGCACGCAGGGCCCGGTGGATTAAAGCTTCAACCCGAGGCCAGAAGTACAAACCTCGGCCAACTGTTAGGCAGTCCACGGCTGCCTGTCATGGCATCAAGAGGTCAGAGAGTATACAAGACAATATCCAATGCAACAGTAACTTATACCTTCAGAAGGGTCTCCCAGAGAGTGGTTAGCGGTCCAGTCGAGACTTGCACGGGTGCCCCCTTGGGTACCTGGATGTGTTCACCCTTCCTTCGGACGACGGCGTACCCCGGTGAGGAGGAAGTCGTTGGACAACAGGAGCTTCAGGGGGCAGGTTGGAGGGGCCGGAGTCACCCTCCTTAGAGCTAGAACTCCCCTCAGACAAGGCCCCCTCAGTTGGAACCTCCTTCAACTGCACTGGGGGGAAGGATTGCATAGAGGCCTCCAATGTTGCGTCCAATTTCTTCTTTAGGCGGTCAAGTCTCATCCGGTATTGAGTACGCAATACCTCCTTACCCTTCGAGACCTCGACCGGGTTGGTCGGGGGAAAACTAGGAGCTAAGCTGACCATCTCCAGAGTGGTGGCTGAAGGAACAGGAGAAGATGCAGGAGCATGCACTCCTCCCTCGGAAGGAGCAACCGCCTCCTCAGGCACAGAGGGAAGGGGGTCGGGGCCCGCAGAGCGCAGTTTTTCCCATTTAGGGCCCAAGCCCTTTGGGAGTCGCCTTTTCTGCCGACCAGTGGGTTGGACTGCCGAAGGGATGGGGGGGGACCCCTCACTAACCCCCTCGGGACAGACAACAATTGGGGGGAGCCACCTGCCAAAGGAAGATCCGCCACAGGGTCAACCTGTTGATCTGAAGGCTCTCGGCTCGCAACCGGCAGGGATGTAACTGTGGTTTCCACCCTCTCGGGCGAAGCCGTCCCACGGAATGAGTCCGCAGTCCCCTCCAAAGACTCGGTGGGCGCAGGTGGTGCCTCAGGGACGGCCGGGGGAGGATTCAACGCCACCTTGTTGGTCTCCTCCCATCTGATAAGTCAGTCCATCACCTTGGTGAACATGACTTCCTCTGCAATTGACAAACAAGGAAACATCAGTCAGAATTAACAGGCATTAATCAAAAAGACAAACATACCGAGGCTGGAGCTGATTCGGGTCACTTTGGGGCTAAGGCCCGCCTGGAACATAAGCTCCTCACTCTGCACCAGCCCGGGGCCGCTGAACTCCATGCCAGCAAGTACATTCCTAGCACGCCGATAGGCAGGACTCTGAAGAAACTCCCCTAAAGAGGGAGGATTGGGGAGAGCCTCTATCCAACGAAGGGGTTAAAGGGCAATGCAGGCAGTTGGATGAAGAAAAACCTCTCCTTCCACCCTTTGTGCGAAGAGGGAAACTCTCCTAAAAACTTATGCCTGGTCGGGTCAAGAAGTTAAAGACTCCCCTAGAACCGATCGGACAAAGAAGGAATGAAAAAGATGAGGTGTCAGGGAGAGGTCAAAAAGCTTGAAGACAATATATGCTCCCCCATCTAAGCGAAGGCATTAGGAGCCATCTGGTGGAGAGGTATATTAAAGTAGGAGGCTATATTCATGAAGAAAGGGGGATAGGGAAACGGAGTCCTAACTCCACCTGTCCTAAGAAGAAGGTCGACATGCCTGCAGAAGGCTCCACTGGCGTCTGGTCTACCTTGGGGATAACCACCGCCATCTCGGCCGGGATGCCGTAGGCCTCGATGGCCACCTGCAGAGCCTCCGGTCTCACTCTCGAGGAGGCAGACTCATACCACTCTGCTCGATAATCTTCCATGGTTTCTAAAGAAAGAGACAAAAAGAGACAAACTTACGGGCGAAAGAGGCCTTATGGGAATAAAGGAAGACGAAGTGCACCTAGCCACGAAGTCGTAGGTGGACCTAACGTCCTCGTCTCCCCCCTTTATACCCAGATGCTGCTTGCCTGAATATCGTAGGGAAGAGGCACGTGGAAAGCGAGAAACTGCCGTGCCAGGGACAGTCACTTGACGTGAGCCAGCTACAGCAACGCACGTCAGTAAGAGTTCGTGGAGAGGGCCGCTGAAGCACGTGGCGACAAGACATTTGCGGAGGTACATTGCTGCCATCAGAAAAAGCGCCTTGCGCCTTTATAACGGAGAGACAGGTATCATTATAATACCTCAAGAGTCGTAGAAGCCTTTTTGGGAAGGATGAAATCAAAAAGGGGATTTCTCGGAACTCGGGGCGAAGATTGTAATCGAGGACCCGTTACTGAAGGAGCAGCAATGGATACAAAGTCCCGCAGGAACTCAGCTTCTTCATATCCGCACTAGTCCGATCAGTCAGTCACACTTCCTTCGATCAGACTTGAAGGGAGGGACTTGTGATGGGTTGAATAGCCCGTGGCGGGCACGTGGGATGAAGAAGTTGTGTGGTATGACACGATGGGTCGAAGTGACCCTCCTTCCCGGGCCTCAGGACCCCCCTCAGGGGGCACGCCTTGGAGGGTCAGCCAGAAGACCCCTCCCAGAATCACCTTGGCGGGTTGAAGCCTGAGAGCCCCTCGAGAGTTATAACACTCACTCGAACCGGAAGACCCTGAGATCACATCGGGAGGCGGAGCCCAAGTAACAAGCGACATCAAGTAGCAATCTTCCCCCCTCTTTTTGCGGATCCACGGATACACATCCCCGTCATAAGGAGTCATCATGACCCTTAAATATCGCAACGGGTCGAAGCATGATAACGGCGCAGACCATTTCAAAAGCTATCCAGTAACCGCCGAAAGAGGGGCAGGACTTGGCATGAGTCATGGAGACGTGGCACAGATCAAGGGAACGCGCCAAGTGTGCTGCCATCAGTATAAAAGGTAGCTCAATCCCTCCGATAAAGGGGTTATGCTCTCTTAACTTTACACACATTTCTTTTCTTGCTGTCTTTACTCTCCCTCAATACACTGACTTGAGCGTCGGAGTGGGCTCCGCCGGACAATCTCAGGCGTGTTCCCCTAACGCTCGTGTTGATCTCGCAGGGCATTGAGTTCCTCCCCGCCATAGTGACTTCCATGTGGGCAGAACCCCGATGACTAGACATCGTCGTCGATTTCTTCTGGAACACGACTATTTGGGTAACTCTGATTTTATGTTAAGCAAGTAGATGATGTTTAAATGGTAATGAAGAGTGTTATTACTTTTATTATTTTTGGTCATATTTCGAATATGTTACTTGATGTGTTGATTTTATTTTATTTTTAAATTTAGCCATCTCATAATGTATTTTTTTCTTTTTTAGGTGGTAGTTGTTATTTATTTTTTTAAATATGAAAATTATTTTTAAGAAAACATTTATTTCAATTATAATATTATGATAATGGGTTAAAAGGAAAAAGTAAATTTTATTTCAATTATGATGTTATGGTAATAGTTAAAAAGAAAAAAGAAAAATAATAAAATAAATTAATAATAGAATATGTGGAATACATAAACAAATTAAAATGAAAAAAATACTAAAATATTTTTACCGATAATTTTAAAGTGACATTTATATTATTTAAAAATTGATAAATTATTTTTTAATACATTAACTACTGGCTAAAATTGGAAATTTATTTGATTTGATGTTGATTCAAAACAAACATTATCAATTACAAATCATATTCATTCCAAAATTTGAACCAAATACTAATAATGTGATCTTGATTTTCATTCTTATTAATCCTATAATCAAATTCATTTTCATTTCTATCAACAAATTTGAATCAAACGCCTCCTGAGAACTTGAGTCACGTGACTATGATCCGTATCACAATTACATTCTAAGATGAGGATTTCTGTGCACTTTCTAATTGATTATTAGATAGATTGAGAATGTGAGACATGTGATTATCGTCCATATGCTTTATGAGGAGACGCTTGGTAAGCGGGTTTAGAAGGCGAGAATGAGAATAAAATCTATTTCATTCCCATTTATGATGTTTGGTATACGGGAATCGGAATCAAAATAAGGATATGATACCCTTGATTTCATAACCCAACCCCTACTAAATTATCACTAAACCTATAAACCCCTCAATCAAAATCCATTATCATTCTCATTGCCAAATATATACCAAGCGCTCCCTGAATCACATTCTAAAATGAAGATTTCTGTGCACTTTCTAATTTATCTGATGATTAAATGGGTCAAGAGCTTGAGTCATGTGATTATCGCCTCTATGCATTGTGGATCACATTCTAAGGTAATTAGTCTGTCCATGAGACTCATTTATACTTCTCAATTTATCTTGGTAATGAATAGAAAATTTTCATAAAACAAGATTAGTCATTTTGAAGATTAATCATATAGTAAGAATTGAATATCTAAATTATATAAAAAAATTAATTTAGATTCAAGACACATTACATGTAGGGAATTAAAAAAAAATTGTAATGTTGGATTGTCCGGCATGACTCATATATATTTCTTGATTTACTCTAATAGTCGGTGAAAAATTTTTATACGGCAAGTCGGTCATCTCCGAGATATTTGGATTGTAAAAAAATCAATAATTTTCTCTAATAGTATGGTAAATTTGAAATATCCACGATTCAAATCTAAGCTACGACATATTATAAGATTCGAATTTAAACTACGACATATTATAGAATATTTTTTTTTAAGTAAGGTGAGAAATTTAGAAGATTGGCTGCTGAGCACGAATCCACTTGTACTTTTGAATTCATGTTATGGATAAACTAAGGAAGACCATCCGCCTCCACATTAGTTTACCCAAAGTCCTGACACCTACTTGAATTATTAATAAAAAAAAATCAATTCATAAGCATCCATATGCCATGTGATCACATCTAGCCACTAAATTGGACGAGTTCCATAAACACTATTGCAATTCAAACCAAATGAGAAAATAAAGTAATATTAATAAAATAATAATTGATAAAATAAATCTATTTTTCGGGAAGAATCGACGACAATGGTCAGTCACCGAGATTCTACCTATATTGAAGTTGACAGGAGGGGAGGAACTCTGCGCTCTGCGAGATCAACACGAGCGTTAGGGGAACACGCAGAAGGTTGTCCGGTAGAGCCCACTCCGACGCTCAAGTCAGTACCTCGATGGAAAAAGGTGTAAGACAGAAAAAAATATGAGTTATAGAGAATGCTTAACCCCCCTTATCAGAGCGGTTGGGGGTACCTTTTATACTGGCCTCTTCTACTTCGCCACATCCCCACGATTTATGCCACGCCTCTCCCCTCTTTCGGCGGTTATTGGATAGCCTTTGAAACGGTCTACGCCGTCATTACATTTCGACCCGTTGCGACATTTAAGGGTTGTAATGATTTCGTGCCAGCGAGGACGCTTATCCATAGATCCGCGAGGGAGGTGGAGAACCGTTATTTGATGTCGAAGGTAGCTCGGGCTCCGCTTCCCCGACGTGGTCTTTGTTGAGGCAATCGGCCCTAAAATGATTGGAAGATCATGGTTTTGATGTGTGTGTGTGAATATGTTTAAGGTTAGAGTGTTATGTTGTATTTGATATGTGTGATTGAGTTTGCAGGACTTGGAGAATCACACATGGTGAACATAGCCGAGGGAGGAGGACTCCAAGGGCAAGCCGGGAAGTGGACTTCAAGGGCACACGTGAAGGGTGTCATGGAGGCAAGCCAAGGGAGGCTTGTGTGCGCATCCGAGGGACGAGAGCCAGAGGAAGATGACTTCAAGGGGCGAGCCAAGGGAGTGAACCTGAAGGCACACGTGAAGGAAAATGTGAAGACTGGCTATAAGTGAGTGGGCAGTCGACTGGCCAGAGGGCAGTCGACTGCCAAAACTCACAGAAGGTTTTCAACCTTCTACCAGTCGACTGGCCAAGGGGCAGTCGACTGGTGACCCCCGAAAACTAGCCGTTGGCTAGCAATTAATGCTAGGCCAGTCGACTACCCCAGAGGCAGTCGACTGGTGCGGGGCTGGACAGACTGCGAGTTTGTCCTGTTCTCTTATAAAAGGAGGACCTTTTTGCACGTGAACGATACAGTTTTGTACTATAACGAAGTGTGTTCGTGCAAAAAGTCTTCTCATCTTCCTCTCTCTCCAATCATTGTATTCTGTAAAGAGGAAGACAACACCGTTGTAAAGGTTTCTCCACCTGAAGGAGACTTTTCATAGTGGAGGTGGAGTACGCGCGTGGATCCTTGGATTAGTCACCCATTTGGGTGGATACCAAGTAAATTCCGGTGTTAGCATTGCTCTCTCTCTTCCTTTGCATATTATTGTTTGTATTGCGCTAACTTCTGTGTAGAGAAACGACGAAAAATTGCTATTCACCCCCTCTAGCAACGTCTTCGATCTATCAATTGATATCAGAGCCGGTTCGTTTCGGAAGAACTCACCATCGACCGGAGCAAAGTTAAATGGCGTTTCAAGAGGGATACAGCACTGCACGGCCACCCTTCTTCGACGGGAACGACTTCGCGTACTGGAAAGGTAGGATGCAATACTATCTTATGAATGACATTGAAAACTGGATTAGTATTGTAGATGGATTCGATGCACCCGTCGACGAAAGAGGAGAGCCGACACCTATGAGATCATGGTCGAAGGAGGTCATGAAGAGGGCGCAGTCAAATGCCAAGGCCACCACCACACTTCAGTGCGGGCTCTCAAAGGAGCAACTCAACAAGGTGGGGCCATTCAGGAGCGCCAAAGAGTTGTGGGACAAACTGGTGGAACTGAACGAAGGGTCCAACGAGTCCAGAAGGGCAAAGAAGGACTTGCTTGTGGCCCAACTCCAATCCCTGTCCATGAAGAGCAACGAAACTGTCAGCCAGCTGCATGGAAGGGTGAAGGAGATCATCAACGAACTCCACGTGATTGGAGAAAAGATTGAAAACCGGGATCTCGTCAGGTACGTCCTACAAGCCTTCCCGAGAACTACCTTGTGGGCATCTATGGTTGATGCCTACAAAGTATCAAGGGATTTGTCCATAGTTAAATTAGATGATTTGTTTTGTGAATTTGAACTGCACGAACAAGCTAATGTTTCGGCCAAAGAGAAAGGTATAACTTTTATTGCAGAAAAGGAGAAGAAGAAGAGGAAGGAGAAGAAGAAGGTGGTCTACTCCTCCTCATCCGACTCAGAGGAGTCCAGTGCCTCTATGGATAGCGACCAAGAGGCTTTCATGGTAAGGAAAATACGTAAGGCTTTCAAAAGTTTTTCTAACAAGTCTTATGCTAGGAAAGGGTCCAAAGGCAAGGGTAAGGTCAAGGACATCATTTGCTACAACTACCACCAAGAGGGACACATGAAGAACGAGTGCCCTCAACTAAAGAGAAGAGATGAAAAGAAGGAGGAGAAGAAGAAAGGTGACAAGAAGAGGTCGAAGGGAAAGGAGAAGGGTGCCACCAACCTCAAGGCGACCTGGGATGATCCATCGTCCTCGGAGGAGGAAGAAGAGCAAGTCTCACACTTTGCTCTCATGGCAATGGACCACTCAGAGTCATCAGATGATGAGAGAAGCTCAAGCAGTGATGAAAGCGACTCCTCATCATCATCATCCGAGTCAGAAGCTTCGGTAAGTGAGGTATACCACTTACCCTCCTCTACCTTAGTTAAAATTATTTCTAGCACTAACATGGATTTAGCTAAAGCTAGAAATAAGATTAAGGACCTAAATGATGAAATTGCCATGCTTAGAGTAGAGTCTACAAAATTTAAGGAAGACTTACATGCTTGTTCTCTTACATCACATGATTCATGTTTTGAAATTGAAAATAGAGAACTAAGGAAAAAGGTAGAGGACCTCACAAAGGCACTTAGGAAATTTCAAGTGGGGTCTAGCAACTTAAATATGATAATTAATAGTCAAAGGGCCGTTTATAATAAGGTCGGATTAGGATATAGGCCAAAGACAAAGGAAGTGGTTTTTGTCTCACTCATGGGTAGAATTGGTGCATCTAGGAGACAAGGGACTAAGGAAATCATCAAGAGGGCGTGGGTACCTAAGAGATTTTTAAATGATGCTTGTGGATCAAAAATTTGGGTACCAAAAGAGTATGTTTTCCATGTTGTATAGGTGAAGGTGAAGGAGGCCTCAACCATGTGGATAGTAGATAGTGGATGCTCAAGACATATGACCGGAGATGTGAGCAAGTTCACTACTATTAGCTACTTAAGAGAAGGGACGGTCTCCTTTGGAAATAGTGGAAAACTGAAAATTATTGGTAGGGGCACCATTGAGGTATCTCCTACAATTTCCATACATAAGGTACTTTTAATTAAAGACATGAAGTTTAATTTACTTAGTGTAAGTCAGTTATGTGATGCGGGCTATAGGGTTGAATTTCATGTAGGAAGTGCCTAATAAGACAAAATGAATCCGATAATGTCATACTAGAAGGGTATAGAGAGGCTAACTTGTATTATCTTGATCTTGCTTATGCTACTAACAATTTGGCTAGGTGTTTCATGTCTAAAGAAGAAGAAGGGTGGTTGTGGCACCGGAGACTTGGACATGTCAACATGAGAAGCATTGCAAGAGTGGCCAAGGAAGAGTTGGTGAAGGGACTACCTATGATCAAGTATGAGAAGACAAAATTGTGTGATGCATGCCAAGAGGGTAAGCAATCAAAATCATCACACAAAGGTAAAACCCTAACCACTACTACTTTACCATTAGAACTTTTACACATTGACTTGTTTGATTGCCATAGTACTCCCTCACTTGTAGGGAGTAAATATTGTTTAGTTATAGTAGATGATTTTTCTAGGTTCACATGGATTTTCTTTATGAAACATAAGGACGATACCTTAGAAATTTTTATAGGGTTCGGTAAAAGGGTAGAAAATGAAAAACACCTAAAAATTAACCGAATTAGGAGTGACCACGGTGGGGAGTTCCAAAATTCAAGTTTCTCACAATTTTGTGTAGAAAATGGATATAAGCATGAATTTTCATGCCCAAGGACTCCTCAACAAAATGGGGTAGTTGAGAGGAGAAACAGAGCCCTACAAGAAGTTGCTAGGACTATGCTTAATGCATATTCCCTTCCTAGCTACTTTTGGGCCGAAGCGGTTAACACCGCTTGTTACATTCAAAACCGGGTTTTGGTACATAGGTTCCTAGGCAAAATACCCTTTGAGTTGTGGAATGGGAGAGTTCCACAAGTTCACTACTTTAGGGTCTTTGGATGTAAGATCTATATTCTAAATACCAAAGATGACCTAAGGAAGTTTGAGTCAAAAGCCGATGAAGGAATCCTAGTTGGTTATTCATCCACTAGTAGGGGTTATAGAGTTTACAACAAAAGGACAAAGGTGATTGAGGAGTCCTCAAATGTTGACTTTGATGAATCAACAAATACCTACCCTAGAAAAGCCTCAATTGATAAGGATATGAAAGAAGTCCAACCCCTTGCCCAAAGAATCCAAGACCTGCATTTGGAGGGCAATGATCAAGGGGGAGTAAGAAGTATCCTAGAGGACGAGGAAGAAGTAGTCAATGAACCCACAACGTCTAGGCCCTTGAGACATCACCAAGATCACCCTATTGACCAAATAGTGGGCGATGTCACTCAAGGAGTAAGGACTAGGTCCTATTTTAGAGACCAGACTAGTCAAATCGCCTTAATCTCTCAATTAGAACCTAAGTCTATTGATGAAGTATTGGGAGATGTAGATTGGGTCTTAGCCATGCAAGAAGAGCTAAATCAATTTGAGAGAAGTGAGGTTTGGGAGTTGGTTCCTAGGCCCAATGATTGCACCATTGTAACCACAAGATGGGTCTTTAGGAACAGATTAGATGATCAAGGCAAAATCACTAGGAACAAGGCTAGATTGGTAGCTAGGGGGTTTAACCAAGTTGAGGGATTAAACTATGATGAGACTTATGCCCCCGTAGCTAGATTAGAGTCCATTAGAATTCTACTAGCCTATGCCGCTCACATGGGTTTCACACTTCACCAAATGGATTGAAGTCGGCATTCCTTAATGGGATCATTAAGGAAGAGGTCTATGTAGAACAACCCCCCGGGTTTGAGGACCCTAACTATCCAAGACACGTTTACAAATTGAGAAAAACCTTATATGGATTGAAACAAGCTCTCCGGGCTTGGTATGAAAGGCTTTCTTCATTTCTAGTGTCTAAGGGGTTTAGGAGAGGAACAATTGACCCTACTTTGTTTCTAAAATCTAAGGATAAGGACATATTTGTTGCCCAAGTATATGTAGATGATATCATTTTTGGGTCAACAAATAATGACTTCCTACAAGAATTCATCAAATGTATGAAAGATGAATTTGAGATGACTCTTGTAGGAGAGTTAACCTTCTTTTTAGGACTTCAAGTTAAGCAAACTAATGAAGGAACACATGTATTTCAAAATAAGTACGATAAGGAAATGCTAAAGATATTTGGTCTAGAAAATGCTAAGGTAGCATCTACCCCGATAGGAACAAATGTGAAAATGGATAGTGACCTTGAAGGGAAAATGATAGACTCTAAGCAATATAGGAGCATGATTGGTAGCCTACTATACCTAACCGCTAGTAGACCTGATATACTTTTTGCGGTAGGTATGTGTGCAAGGTACCAATCTTGTGCCAAAGAGTCCCATTTGGTTGTAGTTAAGAGGATCCTAAGGTATGTTAAAGGTACCCTCAATGTCGAACTTTGGTATCCTAGAACCCCTAATGTTGATCTTATTGGATACACCGACTCGGACTATGTGGGATATAAGCTAGATAGGAAGAGTATTAGTGGAGGGTGTCAATTCCTTAGGTCTTCCTTAGTTAGTTGAAGTAGTAGGAAATAACCATGCGTTGCCCTATCAACAATGGAGGCGGAATATGTGTCAATGGGTGGGTGTGTTTCCCAACTCCTTTGGATCATGCACACCTTAGAAGATTATGAGTTATATTATACCAAGGTCAAAGTCTTGTGTGATAATGTAAGTACAATCAATTTGACTAAAAATCCGGTTCACAATTCTAGGACAAAACACATTGAAGTGAAACATCACTTCATTCGAGACCATGTGGCAAGGGAAGACATAAAACTACACTATGTTGAATCAAAGTCAAACCTAGCTGACATTTTTACCAAGCCTCTTCCCGAATCGGAGTTTACATCTTTAAGAAGAGGCCTTGGAATGTGTTTTGTAGAAGTATAGGATGAACTTTGGGATATTAGAATTGAAAAAATGTGCTTGATCCATTAGGGTGATACATTTGGTTCACTTATGCTTGTGACATATTGTTGAATCATTAAAAGTATCAAAATATCAAAAATAGACCAACTATGGGGAAGACACATGTTTAATCAATAGACATCTTGCCCAAAGATCATAGTTGGACATATTAAACATTTGAAAACCATTTTATGTTTTATAAGATATATGATTGCAAAATTAGATTGTGATTTTGATACAAAACTTAGTTGTTTTCAAGGATTTTGAGTTTTTATCAAAAGACAAGTATGTTTGAAAATTTATATGGACTGATATTTTTCCTTGATAGAGTATATCATTTCAAACATGTCTGCAAATTTTTAAAATTTTTGGAATTTTCTGGATTTTTCTGGACATTTCTGAAATTCGGCTCAGAAACTAAAAATTGCACTGACAGAGTATCAGTCGACTGCCCCATGGGCAGTCGACTGGCACTCCTATTTTCAGATTCTGAAACCTTTTTCAGAAATCCAACTTTCTCTCATTTGATGCCATGGGTTAAGGTTGTTTGAGGCAATTGTTTTGATGGTGTCAAAGGGGGAGAATGGATGGTTTAAGTTAGAATTTTGACTTAAAATAGGTTGTTTAAGTTAGTTGTTTTAACTTAAATCTTGGATGATACTTAAAGATGATTAAAAATGGGAGAAGACATGGATTAAGGGGGAGGTTACCTCTAAGATTTTGATATGTCTTACATTTTTAATGCTGTTTAGTGTTAAGTTGAAACTTAACTTGGATCATGAGTAGAATTGAAAATGGGAAAAAACATGGATTAAGGGGGAGGATACCTCTTAGGTTTTGATATGTCTTATGTTTTTCAATTGCTACTGTTTTTATTGTTATTGTTGGTTGTTATTTTATCTCTAAACTTAAACATATTACCACATATGAAAAAGGGGAGATTGTTGAGCCAATCGACCCTAAAATGATTGGAAGATCATGGTTTTGATGTGTGTGTGTGAACATGTTTAAGGTTAGAGTATTATGTTGTATTTGATATGTGTGATTGAGTTTGCAGGACTTGGAGAATCACACATGGTGAACATAGCCGAGGGAGGAGGACTCCAAGGGCAAGCCGGGAAGTGGACTTCAAGGGCACACGTGAAGGGTGGCATGGAGGCAAGCCAAGGGAGGCTTGTGTGTGCATCCGAGGGACGAGAGCCAGTGGAAGATGACTTCAAGGGGCGAGCCAAGAGAGTGAACCTGAAGGCACACGTGAAGGAAAATGTGAAGACTGGCTGTAAGTGAGTGGGCAGTCGACTGGCCAGAGGGCAGTCGACTGCCAAAACTCACAGAAGGTTTTCAGTCTTCTACCAGTCGACTGGTGACCCCCCGAAAACTAGCCGTTGGCTAGCAATTAATGCTAGGCCAGTCGACTGCCCCAGGGGCAGTCGACTGGTGCGGGGCTAGACAGACTACGAGTTTGTCCTGTTCTCTTATAAAAGGAGGACATTTTTGCACGTGAACGGTACGGGTTTGTACTATAACGAAGTGCTGTTCGTGCAAAAAGTCTTCTCATCTTCCTCTCTCTCCAATCATTGTATTCTGTAAAGAGGAAGACAACACTGTTGTAAAGGTTTCTCCACCTGAAGGAGACTTTTCATAGTGGAGGTGGAGTACGCACATGGATCCTTGGATTAGTCACCCATTTGGGTGGATACCAAGTTAATTCCGGTGTTAGCATTGCTCTCTCTCTTCCTTTGCATATTATTGTTTGTATTGCGCTAACTTCTGTGTAGAGAAACGACGAAAAATTGTTATTCACCCCCCCTCTAGCAACGTCTTCGATCTATCAGTCTCGAGGTCTTTTGGCCCGGGTGATCACGGGCGTTATAGCTCCCCGAGGTGGTCTCGGGACCCCACCTACCGGGGTGACCCCAGGAGGGATCTTCTGGTTGACTCCCCAGGCCTTGTCTCCCGAGGGGGGGCCTAGAGGCTCCTTTTCCCGAGAGTGTCTTGAGGCTCTGAAAAAGGAGTCACTAAGACAAAGCTTCTTCATCTCACGTGTCTGCCACGGGCTATTCAACCCTATCACAAGTTCCTCCCTTCAAGTCTGATCGAAGGAAGTGTGGTTGACTGATCGAACTAGTGTGATGGTGAAGAAGCTGCGTTTCTGCGGGTCCTCGCACCCGTTACTGTTCTTTTTAGTAGTTGCAAGGAACCCTTAGGGGGTTGTGCCCAGCCCTTAGGAAATTTCTCCTTAGTTTTGCTCTTCTCGAAGGATTTCTGTGGCTTTCGAGGTACCGTCATAATACCTGTCCCTTTGTTATAAAGGAGCTTGGCGCTCTTTGATGGCGACAAGGTAATTTCGCGAATGCCTCGTTGCCACTTGCTTCAACGGTCATCTTCTCGATTTCTTACTGACGTGCGCCGCTATAGCTGACTCACGTCAGTCAACTGCCTCTGGGGCAATACTAATGCGGCGGTTTCTTGCTTTCCATGTGCCGCTTCCCTATTGCGTCCATGCAGGCGACTTCCTGGGTATAAGAAGGGAAGGTGAGGACGTTCGGCCCACTTCTAACTTCGTGGCTGGGTGCATCTCGTCTTCTTATTCTTCTTCTCTAAGGACTCTTTGCACGTAAGTAGTTTGTCTCTTCCCTTAGGAACCATGGAAAGCTATCGGGCGGAATGGTATGAGTCTACCTCTTCGAGAGTGAGACCGGAGGCTCTATAGGCGACCCTCGAGGCCTACGACATCCCAGCTGAGATGGCGGTGGTTATCCCCGGGGTAGACCAGACGCCGGTAGAGCCTCCCACAGGCTTGTCGACCTTCTTCCTGGGGCAAGTGGAGTCAGGATTCTGTTTCCCCATCCCCCTTCTTAATGAATATAGCCTCCTACTTTGATATCCCCCTCCACCAGATGGCTCCCAATGCTTTCGCTCAGATGGGAGGGACGTATATTATCTTCAAGCTCTTTGACCTCTCCCTGACCCCTCATCTTTTTCATTCTTTCTTTGTTCCGATCGGCTCCAGAGGGGTCTTTAGCTTTTCAGCGTGTCCGGGCCATAGGTTTTTAGGAGGGTTCCCTTCCTCGCACAAAGGTGGAAGGAGAAGTTTTTCTTCATCCGACTGCCCGCATTGCCCTTCAGTCCCCTTCGTTGGATAGAAGTTCTACCAACTCCTCCTCTTTGGGAGAATTCCTCCAGAGTCCTGCGTACCAGCGCGCTAGAAATGTCCTCTCCAGCATGGAGTTCAGTGGCCCGGGGCTGCTGCAGTGCGAGGAACTTATGTACCGGGTGTGCCTTAGCCCTAAAGTGACCCGAATCAGCCTCAGCCTTGGTATGTTCATCCTTTTCTTCAATGTCCGTTAGTTCTAACTAATGTTTTCTTGGCTTGCGGTTGCAGAGGAAGTTATGTTCGCCAAGGTGATGGGCCGACTTATCAAGTGGGAGGAGGCCAACACGGAGGCGCTGACTCCTCTACCGGCTGTCCCTGATGCACCCCTGCGCCTGCCGAGTCTTCAGAGCGGGCCACTGATTCATCCAGGAAGGTAGAAACCATTGTTAAATCTCCGCCTGTGGCGAGCCGAGGGCCTTCTGATTTGCCGGTGATCCGTCAGCGGGTCTTCCTTATGGTGGTGTCTCTCCCCCCGATAGCTGTTTGTCCAAAGGGCGTTAACGAGGGGCCCTCCCTCTTACTGCCCCCTCAACAACCCAATCCACTGGTCGGCAGAAGAGGTGAATTCCCAAGGGCTTGGGCCCGAAATGGAAAAAGCTACGCTCCGAGGGACCCGACCTTCTTCCCTCTGTGTCCGAAGAGGCTGTTTCACCCTCCGAGGGGGGAACATCTGTTCTTGTATCTTCTCTTATTCCGTCGGCCGCATTCCTGAAGGCGGATGTCTCAGCACCTAGCACTCCCCCCATTGACCGGGCCGAGGCTTCGAGGGTTAAGGAGGTATTGCGTACTCAATACCAGATGAGACTGGATCGCCTAAAAAAGAGGTTGGATGCAATCTTTGAGGCATCCATGCAATCCTTGCCCCTAGTGTAGTTGAAGGAGGCACCGACCGAGGGGGCCATGTCTGAGGGGACTTCCAGCTCGGAGGGGGGCGAATCCGGCCCCTCCAGCCTGCCACCCGGAGCTCCTGTTGTCCAGCTACTTCCTCCCCGCCAGGGCTCGTCGCCGTCCGAGGGACGGGTTAACGCATCAAGGTCCTCTGGGGGAGCACCCGCACAAGTTTCGGCCGGACCGCTAACCACTCTCCGGGAGACCCTTCTGAAGGTATAAGTTATCGTTGTATTGGATATTCTCTTGCATGCTCTCTGACTTCTTGGTGTAATGACAGGCAACTGAGGACTGCCTAACAGCCGACCGAGGTTTATATTCTGGCCTCAGGTCGAGGCCTTAACCCACCGGGCCTTGAGAGCGGAGGCCGCAGCTGACCACGAGCGTCGGGCGGGCCTCATGCAAGCGGGGTCAGCAGAGCCCTCCGTGCGAAGGTGGAGCATCTGCTGGACACCTTGCAGGACAAAGAGTTTACTCTCCAAAATTCCCGACACCGAGAGCGTCTAGCATCCGAAAAAGCGATGGCCGTTACCACGGACCTGCTCCACATGACGCAGGATCAAGATCAACTTTAGGTGAGAGAGAGGAAGTTGTCGGGTGACATCCGACTTATGGCAGCCTCGACTGAGAGATTGAACGCACGCGTTCATGACCAGGCGCAACAACTCAGCCAGAAGGAGTCGGATCTTATGATGGCCACTGACTGCGCGTCTGTTCTGGAAGATGACCTGGCCCAGGCTCGATCGGAAGTTCGGGTCATGTTAGACAGATTCAGGGAGGCCCTGGCCGAGCAAAAGGGGATGTCTGCCGAGCTGAGCCGGATAAAGCGTGCCCGTGAGGCTGCTGAGGCCGAACTTTGCGCCCTTCGGGTTTCTAAAGCTTCTAGCTCTGAAGAGGTTGAAGAAGACTTCAAGGCGAAGTTCCTGGCCTCAGATGAATTCCGTGCTATCATCGCCGACCAGGTAATGAAGCGCTTGCATCAAGATTTCCACGGGGCTATCGACCAATTGAAGAGGGATCAACTTCTGCCTCCCAATGCCGACCGCGTTTGTGAGTGACGACCGGATTGTAAAGGGACTCCCTCCCGAGTACCCAGAGTAGTAGGATCACATGTTTACCAGGGAACTGAGCCCTATTGTATCAATTTTGATTAACATGATCATATTTCCTTACCTTACTATTTTGAGCATGCTCTTGGACCCGGTTCCACGTGTCGCGTGCCTTCGTCGCGAGGGCTCAGAGAAAAAAGATAGAAATTTTTCCCGAGGTTGGTCCTGGGTAAGGATCACCCGCAATAACTTTGCAAGCCTCTATTGCCAGACCTGCATTTATTTCCCTATTGGGCCCCTGCCAACCCTTTCCTTTTGGCGACTGCTGGTGGTTCCCAAACCGTCGCCTCCGCATCACACGCAATGTACTGAATGGACTCATAAAGAGTTGCGGGTTCCTAGGCGCGGCGAGTTACGGGTTCCTAGGAGCGGTGAAGGCATGTCGACCGATGTGATGCTTCAAAGTTGGCATCCGTTGCTGTTCCCGTGCCATGCCTGCATTAAATGCACGGGGAGGCAGTGGTCACTATAAATAGGGGGAGAAGGATGAGCTGTCTTCCCCCATCCATTCTGCCTCCTTTCCTTTTTGCGGCGAGATGCCGATACCTTCTCCTCCCCCTTTTTGCGGCCGGAGCCTTCGACACCACCGGAGAGGGTAGCAGAGGCGCAGTAGCGTTTTTGGATGAAGGGCCCGCGAAGGTGGGACTTCGCGTTTCACCCTCCTTGACGGGGAGTATGGTGGAGATGATGTCCAGGGTCTCGCTGAAGATCCTGGCAGAGGGGGACTCCGGGATTATCCTAGGAGTCTAGGAAAGACATTATGTGGCCCGCTAGGGGGCATGGCGGAGATGACATACTTTGATGGTTGCCTCCCCCTGGGCGGCCCATGGTGGTATATCCCTGTCTGCCTCAAACGTCATCCTCTTCCGAATCCTCGTTTCCCTGAGTTTTGGGCATCGGATGATGTTTACAAGGGATAGTGTAGTACCGTCACCAAGAGGGGAGAGGTAGCTTCCATTGCTTCCTCTCCTTTTTGGCAATTCTTCTTTGCGTCTTTCCGGAGAGAAATTGCAGTTGCCGCACCTCTTCCTCTTCCTTTTGAATGTTGTACCGGATGTATCTTTGTGGGAAGAGGCGATTGGAGTCTCCAGACGGGTCTGTCGCCCTCATGTGTTACCTCAGGCATCCTCGTCTATTACCGATTACCCGGATGGAGTACCGAGATGTTTTCACGCTTACCAAAGATTCAAGGATTATGGTTTATGACGTCGACGGGCTCCCGCGCACCGACTATTGGAAGACGGTTCGGGCCAAGCGACCCTGCAGGAATGATGCAGTAGCGAAGAAAAGCCCGAGTAGAGGGGTGCTTCCTTTTACCAGATAGTCTGATTGTATCTTGATATTTTTCTGAGATGTTGGCCTTCATGTAATTCCTATATAAATAAAGCAAAATTTTTGTTACCTTGTGTATGTCTGTATTGTGTTAATACTCTGATGTCTCGCTTGTTTTCCTTTGGCCGGGTAGGCCGTGTTATCTTGGCCTCTGCCGCGCCTATGTGTCCCGGGTACTCGAGATATCGCGAGGCATCATGATTTTCGTCCTTGGCAGGGAGTCTGTATCAACCTAGACCAAGCCTAAGTACCTCGGGAATCCGCAACACCACGAGGTATTAGGGTTTTGAGTACCTGGTCGGGCGTAGCAACCCAGACCAAGCCTAAGTACCTCGAGCATCCGCAACACCGCGAGGCATTAGGGTTTTTATCCTTGGTTGGGAGTCCGTAGTAACCCAGACCAAGCCTAAGTATCCCGGGCATTCGCAAAACCACGAGGTATTAGGGTTTTGAGTACCTGGTCGGGCGTAGCAACCCAGACTAAGCCTAAGTATCTCGGGCAGCCGCAGCACCGCGAGCCATTAGGGTTTTTATCCTTGGTTGGAAGTCCGTAGCAACCCAGTCCAAGCCTAAGTACCCCGGACATCCGTAGCACCGCGAGGTATTAGGGTTTTGAGTACTTGGTCCGGTGTAGCAGCCCATACCAAGCCTAGGTACCTCGGGTAGCCGCAGCACAGCGAGACATTAGGGTTTTTATCCTTGGTTGGGAGTCCATAGCAACCCAGACCAAGCCTAAGTACCCCGGACATCCGCAGCACCGCGAGATATTAGGGTTTTGAGTACTTGGTCGGGCGTAGCAACCCAGACCAAGCCTAAGTACCTCGGGCATCCGCAGCACCGCGAGGCATTAGGGTTTTTATCCTTGGTTGGGAGTCCGTAGCAACCCAGACCAAGCCTAAGTACCCCGGGCATTCGCAGCACCGCGAGATATTAGGGTTTTGAGTACTTGGTCGGGCGTAGCAACCCAGACCAAGCCTAATACCTCGGGCATGCAGCACCGCGAGGCATTAGGATTTTTATCCTTGGTTGGGAGTCTGTAGCAACCCAGACCAAGCCTAAGTACCCCGGGCATCCGCAGCACCGCGAGGTATTAGGGTTTTGAGTACTTGGTCGGGCGTAGCAACCCAGACCAAGCCTAAGTACCTCGGGCATCCGCAGCACCGCGAGGCATTAGGATTTTTATTCTTGGTTGGGAGTCCGTAGCAACCCAGACCAAGCCTAAGTACCCAGGGCATCCGCAGCACCGCAAGGTATTAGGGTTTTGAGTACTTGGTCGGGCGTAGCAACCCAGTCCAAGCTTAAGTACCTCGGGCATCTGCAGCACTGTGAGACATTAGGGTTTTTTTATCCTTGTGCAGTATATTAGTAGCTTGAAGAAGGCCCCTTCCTCTATTATTCGAATTCGCTGCAAGGCAGCAAAAAAGACACAGGTGGGTACACAATATGCAATGCAAATCTTACTGGAACCCGAAGGGTCAGAGATGATTGGTTTGCTTTGGCCTCTCGAGCCTTTTGTCCCCCTCTCTGTGCATAACTATCTCCTTTAGCTAGCCTTCGAGACCCCTTGGGTTCTTCTGTGACTCTGTTCTGACTTCCCCGCTATAGCACCGCCGAGACCCCAACTGGTCTCGTTTGATTTTGACCACTCGATCACCTACGGGGAATTTTATCTTCTGGTGGTAGACAGAGACCACCGCCTGGAAAACGCTGAGCGCTGGGCGACCCAGGATAGCGTTGTAGGAAGAAGGAGCGTCCACGATCAAGAAGGAAGTCCTCCTGGTCTTTTCAAGCCTGTCGCTGCCCAAGGAGAGTGATAGGGTGATTTGCCCTATCGGCTGTACTCGATACCCCGTGAAACCGAACAGTGGGGTCGAGACCGGGAGCAATTCATCTTCATCTATCTGCATCTGGTCCAAAGCCGCCTTGTACAGGATGTTCACGGAACTCCCTGTGTCCACGAAGATGCGCTTAACCTCGTAGTTAGCAATACGAGCTAGGATCACTAAGGCGTCTTCATGGGGAGCTTCCACTTCTTCCAGGTCGGCCGGTCCAAAAGATATTGTAGGGTCGGGCTCCTGACTCCGGTTGGTCCCAATGGAGTAGTTTTCCAATCGCCGGGTATGAGACTTCCTTGCCCGGTTAGAGTCCCCTCCAGTAGATCCTCCGGAGATCACTCCCACATGCCAGAGGGCGGGCCAGGCATAGGGGCCTCACCCTTTTGAAGATCTCTTTCTAAGGAGAGGGATCTTCGGGGCGTGGGTCCCCGACTCCTTCCTCGCGATCGTGATCGAGACCGATGTTGGGCCTCGTTTTCTCCAGCCTGTTGCCGCTGAGAGGAGAAGCTTCACCTTGGAGATCTTCGGCGATACCTCGACTTATTCTACTTTCTTCGAGGTCTAGTGTCTGCCTCTTCACTAAACTTCTTCTTCAGGGCATGACACTCCTCGGTGGAGTGTGTGGAGCTGCCATGAAAGCTGCAGTGCTTTGGCAACGACTCCGGCTGCTCGGTGTCCACCGTCTCAACTAGCCTGCGCCTACCCGCCCACTGGTCCTTTCCAAGGTGGAGGTCTTTTCCTCGAGTTGGTGGCAGGGGCTCCATCCTTTCAGACCGGGGCACCGTTGGAGGGAGAACTCTGGCTGGTTCCTTGCACCTGGGCGTATTATACCTCTTCCACGTTGACATGCTTAACGGAATGTCCCAGCAGGTTATCGAAACTGACGGGGGACTTTTTTACTAGGGATCGGAAAAAGTCCCCTTCGGCCAACCCCTGGGTGCAGGCACTGACAAGGATTTCAGACGTGGCTGGGCACGTCCTGGGCCACCCGGTTGAATCGCTAGATGTACTCCTTGAGCGGCTCCTTAGGCTACTGCTTGAGGGCAAACAGATTAAGTGCCGACTTTTGGTATCGACGGCTATTGGCGAAATAGTGGAGGAAGGCGGTTCTGAACTCCGCGAAGGAGTTGATAGACCCTTGCGACAACCTCTGGAACCATTGCTGGGCTGCTCCCGACAGGGTGTTCAAGAACACCCAGCACTTTACACCGTCAGTGTATTGGTGCAAGAGTGCTGCGTTCTCGAACTTACAGACGTGATCCTCCGGGTCTGTTTTCCCGTCATAATCGGCAATCCCAGGCCTGCGGAATTGCTTCGGCATGGGGTCTTCAACAATTTCAGATGAGAAAGAAGTAGCGGGAACCTTAAGGGAGGTCTTAGGTTCTTCCTTCTTCCCTTGTCCCTCTTCATGCCTCTGCGCGCTAGAGGCCACCGAGCGGGCCTTCTCAATATCTTCAGGAGACTCTCTTCGGGGACCTAGGGCTGCTCCGTCCCGTCGTCCCACCGGGGTGATGGATCTCCACGAGTGCGAGATGGAGACCCTAGGGATCTCCTCCCACGCAGGAACCCCTGTTGTGAGGCAACCTGTTCGACTTGGTGTTGTTCGAGCGCTTCTTTAATAGCGTTGGTCACCAGGCGATCGAGTTCTTCCCTTGTAAGGACAATGGGTTGTCCTTCCGGTCCTGCGATCAGTGCTCCTTCAGGTGCTTTGCTGGTTTCCCACAGACGACGCCAAATTTGTTCCGGAAGGAGTCGACGACGATGACCAGTTACCGAGATTCTGCCCACGTTGAAGCTGACAGGAGGGGAGGAACTCTGCGCCCTGCGAGATCAACACGAGCGTTAGGGGAACACGCCGGAGGTTGTCCGGTGAAGCCCACTCCGACGCTCAAGTCAGTACCTCGATGGAAAAAGGTGTAATACAGAAAAGAATGTATGGGTTGTAAATAATGCTTAACCCCCCTTACCAGAGGGGTTGGAGTACTTTTTATACTGGCCTCCTCTACTTCGCCACGTCCCCACGATTTATGCCACGTCCTCCCCCTCTTTCGGCGGTTGCTAGATAGCCTTTGAAACGGTCTACGCCGTCATTACATTTCAACCCGTTGCGACATTTAAGGATTGTGATGATTCCGTGCCAGCGAGGACGCTTATCCGTAGATCCGCGAGGGAGGAGGAGAACCGTTATTTGATGTCGAAGGTACCTCGAGCTCCGCTTCCCCGAGGTGGTCTCGGGGTCTTCTGGCCCGGGTGATCGCGGGCGTTATAGCTCCCCGAGGTGGTCTCGAGACGCCACCTATCGGGATGACCCCGGGAGGAATCTTCTGGTTGACTCCCAGGCCTTGTCTCCCGAGGGGGGCCCTAGAGGCTCCTCTTCCCGAGAGTGTCTCGAGGGCTTTGAAAAAGGAGTCACTAAGACAAAACTTTTTCATCCCACGTGTCTACCATGGACTATTCAATCCTATCATCTATAATTGTTTGACTCCTCTAAGTGGCCTCTTTGCACCTTATATATACATCATTGAATTTGATTTAGACTGCTCTATCTTCTAATTTAATGAAATTGGGTTGTCTTCGATTGATAAAAAATAACAAAATCTTAATTCTGTTTTTTAAAAAAATATTCAAAGTTATCCCAAGCGTTACTTTTTTAATTTATTGAAACTTCTTTAAACGATTTGTTCAATTTCGATATTTAGAAATAAGTGAAGACTTTGTAAATAGATTAATTTTAAAATTTATCTAATTTAGGAAAGTTACTTCAATGAATACTCTTCTACAAGACGAAAGCTTCTGTAGACATATGTAGTAAATTTAGAAGGTGAATAGCGTTTTTAAAATTTTAAAAAATAATTTTAAAAGACAATTAATTATACCTTTTGTGGCTTTACCTTTTATTAATTACAACTAATCCTATAATTATAATCTTGATTCTCCTTATTCATATTGATTATAATATGTGATTTATGAATAGTTTAAAACATATATAAATTTAAATTAGAATCATTATTATTTTTTATTTTATATATTTATATTAAATATTTCTTATTTATATATTCTTAATTTTTATATTAATATATTAAAAAGTTGTTAAACGTTACTATTTTATTATACAAATTATAAACAATATAATTTATTATAATATAATTATAGTTTTATAATTAGTAACAAATATATGGATGGTTAATTGCTTTATTAATATAACTAATTAAGTATTTAACAATTGTTAGTTAATAAAATGAAATGAATAATTATAATAAAATTTTGGATCAGGAATATTTGAATGATTTATCAAGTGATTTTTAGTCTGAAATAAGGCATTATAATAAGTATTTTGATCCAAAGTCATTTTCCTAATATCTTGCATGATGTATATGTCTCAATAGCTATTTTGACCGTCTCTTTTGGTCGACCAATAAAGTGTCGTTGATCGACCAATCAACAGTTATCTCGGTCGATTTCCTAATTAGATCAGATCAATTTTTTCGATCGCCCATTCAACAATTCCGATCGACTAATCATGTCTACAGCGGTTCTCGTTCAGATTCATTTGTTGATTGATGTGTATAATTCATGCATATGATTCCGATAATATTTAGCAAACTGTTCTTTTATTGAGATGACGTGAAGTTAGAGTTCAATTTGAGACAAAAAGCCTTGGAAGCATACATTCCAATATGATGTACAGTTTGACCGTATCTCTTGATATAGTCGTGCATCACCTTGGGAGCAAGACGAGCAATGGAGAGGCAAACACGGGCAAGTCGTGTCCCTTGCTGTCGCTTGACAAGGAGAATTCCAACACCGAACACGGTTTGACCATGTCACTTGACGCAACCGTGTTCACCGTTGACATCCAGTAACCCACATGTTTTGACCATGCTTCCCAACATAATGGTGGCATGGTAGCGACACCCCTATTTTTCAAAAAGTTGTATCAACCTTAATAATTTATGGAGGCTATAAAAGAACCAAAAAGACTTCTATTTGAGGATTGAGGGTTTCTCCGTGATAGGAAACCCTAGGAGAGAGTTGTCTTCTCAGGAGCTGCAAGGATTTCGTTCACTAAGGAACCAAGGAGATCTTCTGAAGACGACATTGATATCTACGATTGAACTTTTTAACTCTTTTCTCTTTTATATGAGTTGTAAAATGCTTAACTCCATGTCTCTACTTGTATCTCCATCTCATAGAATAGTTCTTTAATTCTAAGATTAAAGAGTAGCCCGATGTAGAATTGATACTTATGTTTTATTAATCCCCTCTTTTATCTTACATGTTAACGGTGCTAGTGTACTTTAACTTATCACAGGGAAAAAGGAAAAAGACCATGAGGTGAACTTAATTCTCCGACCTATAAATTCCAAACTCGAGGATTTATTCATGAAAGTAATTCAAGACCTATTGAGGGTACCATTGATTATCACATAACATAAAATGTTTACTCCATACTGTCTATCTCTACAAATAGCAGAGTAGATTTGAGGGGAAAAAAAGGGGGTCAATTCACCCAAGCTTTACTACGTTTTCTACATTAATTCATATTTACAGATATTTCTGTGTTATGGTGAAGAGATTTTCTGAGAAACAATTCATCTTGCATATCATAGATGTACAGCATTACTCCAACAATTCTGATGTTAAACAAGAAGCCACCAAAGATTTTCCCTGATTCACGTCTATTAAATTACATGTTCATGATGGTCAGATCCTACAGAATGACATAGATGTTCAGAAACCGCAAGGTGGCCCATGTGGCTCCTTATACATTTCCAATCACCCGACGATTTAAGCGAAGAGTCTCAAGCGTGTAGCAATAGGTGCCCGACACATGGGACATGTTGATAAGGTGGCACCGCATTCCTTGCATGTCTAGAACAATGAGATGAAAATTAAGACTGTCATGTTCAAAATATAGTTCTTAGAGCAGGAAATAAGATCTTTTCGTGTTACTGCACATGAACACTATAAAGAGTGAGAAGAGCAATGCAATATCTGTTTAGTTTTTTATGTTAGTCATACGCCAATCCAATCAATTAGCAAAGCTTATGTTTCAGGTTGAACAAAACTGCAATCTCAATTTGTTGTAGGATTAAACTTTAACAACTAAAAAACAGATGTAGCAAAGGACAGCCGAAGGCAAAAAAATAAATCATATATAAATAATAAATTAGACGTGAGAATAGAGAAACCCAATTACCCAATTATTCTTACACAGTTTTCTATAATAATCACCTGATAATGTTGTTTTTTTAAAAAAAATATTCACCTACTTTAGTTGAATCATCCTATCGTGAAATGCCATGAAGAATTTGATTCTTTCACTAAGAAGCAGTAAATTATGCATGTGAGGAAAAAAAAAATACTCATCAACCTTCTTTTACCATTTTGACTGATATCTGGTAAGTTGAGGATATAGAACAAAAATCATAAAACCCCACAAGAAAAAAGAATTGAAATTTATATCCAATCACTAAACTTTTATGTTTGAGTTATATATAGGCGTTTGGTACTTCAAGTCTCTTTTCTCAAAGCAATGGACAAGTCTAAGCCGTGTAAGTTTAAATATATTCAATAGGTATTCAGCAAACTATAGCAATATGTAAACTTGGATTGGACAAAGAAACTGCAAATGAAGTGGGCTCTCGCCCTTGGAAAAAATGTGGTGGTTTGTACAATTTTCTCTTGGCCTTTCCATGTCATATCAGAGTTCCATCTCGTGGTAGAATGGTATGATTTTGACACCCTATTATGTCAAAACTCTTATGTTTCAGCATATATTGAATGGTGCTAAGATGAATTTAGATAAATTTTATTCCTTTAACTTGGTTTCAGTTAGTTTATTTACTTCTAAATAAAAATAAAAATTTCATTATATATTTCATACTTTTGCACAGTGCACTTTATTTGACTTGCAAATGGCTTTGATAGCAAAGTTATATTATCAAAGTTTGTTTTAATGAACTTAAATGTTAGAAAATGGTGGCAGACAAGAAATATGAAAGGAGCAACTATCTGATACACTATCAGATACTTCATATCACCTAATTTTCCTTCCCTAGAAATATAACTTAAAAGGAAACATAAATTACCATATGTCCACAACCAAATGCCATATCCCTTGGGTTTGTTAAGCATATAGGGCAGACCTGAAAAAGTAAAGTTAAATCATGTAACAACATTGTTTCCTTACAGTGGGGCAGGCAAAAACCTCATTTTTCTGTAAGTTCACCCATTGAAACAATAATTAGATAAGAATAACATACCTGCTCTACTGAAACAGTGTCTCCTGTTGGAAGTGCCCGATGACTAGATGACATTGCTATACTATCACATTCAATTGCACCCTTAGGAGGAGGAAGAACTCTTGGTGAACTTATTTGGATTTTCTGGGATCTGTGAGATGACCAAACATTTAATAAATAATATTGTAACCGGTTGAAAAAAAATGTTTATATAAAATACTATAGCCGATTTAGAGGACTTACTCCAGAGGTTGGAGCCCTTGTGTGGCTCTATATTGAAAAGGAATCTCCATCAATGCAGAGAGTGCAAAGGCTGCTTCTTTCTTTGGCATGTCTTTATTTCCACTCATAATGCTTGTGAAGTTGACAAACTGAAAAAGAGTCAGACTCCTAGTCAGAAAAAGGGAAAGCAGAGGAAAAGATGCATTTTACCAATGTTGAAGACACAGTTACAAACTAGGGGTGTGGTGCAATAACTCTTTAATTTTAACAAAATGCATGATTTGATGATTCAAAGAAAAGTTTCTTAAATGAAAAATGAGTAGCCAAACTTCAAGCTTTCTCCTTCCTCTCTTTTTCCATCTTAGCCCTCTTCTTCTCCTCTTATTTATAGTTCAGGCTATAGTTATAGAAACTAAACTAAAAATTGAACCGGGCGAGTTCTAATTCATTGGTCAACTCATGAGTCAAATGGTTGAAGTGTATGCCAACTCAGATACTGACACGCGCAAGTCTATTAATTTGATGGGACTACCTAAAATCACAAATTTATTGATTCTATTCACAATCACGATGAAAGAATTACAAGAAGGAAGGCTTCTAAGAGAGTTTAACTGTCTCTATTTCACCTCCATTAAAGCCTCCATGAAGTCCTTTTATACCCTTCAAACCCTCTTCCTGTTTCAATCAATCGACTGCTATAAAACATTAGTTGACTAGACTTGACTGATTCCTATGGATTACAATCGCTGCTCTGGTGACTGCTTCATTGATCTCCACTAGTCAACAGTGACTAGACTTGATTGATTTTTGTGGATTTGCAATCAATTGTTCTCAAGAAGAGATTATTTTGTTCGTATTTGAGTCGACTACCAATCAACTCAACCACAAGCCGACTAAAAGACTCCTTCAATTAACTAGTGGGTTGACTACAACCCATCCAAGCATGGAAATCTTCTAAGTTAAGATCTACCCTCACTCGAGTACATTTGCTTAACTCTCAGTTTGCCATAAAATTGGTTTTGCCACCGGGCTATCTCTTGTCAAGTTTCTCATCCCTTGACTGCATTGATCTCTCGGTTCACTCTTTGAATCATTTTTCATAGTCCACTTGCGTAATTTGCCTCAGTCATCTCCAGTCAAGCTTCATGTCCATCGATGCACTGGGCCCTTGGCTCTCTCTTTCTCAGTGCCATCGTTCATGCTCCACTTACGTAGTCCGCCTCAGCCATCTCCTATCAAATTTCTCATCTCTCAAATATATTAAGCACTCAACTCACTCCTCGTGTCATCCTTAAAGCACCACTTGCGTAGTCTCAACTGCACTCTAAGGGTCCTCATTCTGTAGTCATTTGATCTCAACGAACCTTAAGCCATCTCCATGTGTGTATCCACTTAAGTCCCTACATACTCAAACACACATATTAAATCACAAGATCAAACGTAACTTAAACCTTTTGCCTAAACATCAAAACTAAGCTCATGCCACACCACTTAGGGTTGATTTCTCTAACACTTTTCAGTCACTTGCCAATGTTGGTCGCCGAGAGGAGAAGAATGATTTGAGATATATCACTCAAAGGGGATATTAGTTAGGGGAGAACTCCCAAAGAGCCTTTCATAGAGTTGAGGGAGGAGATTAGGTCACCTTAGGACGTTTCACACAGAGACTAGGTCTTCCACAAGAATCAAACAAGTAGTGGTTATTGTTGGTCTCATGGCACACCTTGAGTTAAGAGACTACTAGTTATGACTAGGTTTCACAACGTAAACGCCGAAAAAGGGAAGGTTGACGATACTGGATTTGGGCACAAGCAACATACAAAGGAGTTAACCAGGTCTCACAATAAAGGTAGGGGCAAAGGTGGAGGTAAAACAAAATGAGGTTAAAGAAGGGCCCTTTCTATAATGGAGGCAAAAAAGTAAAAGGAAAAAAAAATTAATCGATAACATTAGAAAAATCCCTTCAAGAAATTAAAAAATTAGAATTAGGTCCTTGAAAAAATGATCATGCAATTTATAATATTGCTTAGGGTGGGTGATATAAATAATGGTTTAATTGTCGAATGATAGTTACTAATAAGCTAAGTGTGGGTGGTTATCTCATTTTTGGTATCAAAATTTCAAGAAATGCAAATATTAACCATATCTAACAAGTGGAATTGGAATTGGTAAAAAAAGGTTCAAACACATTTAGAAAATAAAATAGAAAAAAATATGAAAAGAAACTACAACTATTGGCTAACAAAAGACATGAAATTCTAAAAAAAAAGTCATGCATTTATAGTTCATTAAATTAATTAATTTAATATCTAAATTGAAATAATATTATTTGCACTATAAATTAGTTAAATAATTAAATTAAAATAATTAATAAACTACTAAAAACATTTATAAATTATTATTCATGCTAAATTAATTATTAATTAATTAAATTATATTAACTTAGTTAATTCTAATTGTCAAAAAAAATCAAAACATGCCCCTAATTATCTATATCGACTAAAGGACGCCACTTTTTAAAAATTTATCAAAACAACACCCCACTTGTATTTGATATCCAAAATACCCCTTCGTGTTCCAACTTAGACAACTTTGACTAAAGCTTCCAAGGAAGTACAGCTTTGGTCAAAGTTACTTATGCCCTTGGTACAGTGTATCTCCACGGTGGAGCAACTTTGGTCAGGGTTGTTCTAAGGTGGAACACAAAAGGATATTTGAAGTATCAAATTATGGATGGAGCGTTGTTTTGATAATATTTTAAAAGAGAGGCGCCCTTTTAATGATATGCATAATTAGTGGCGCCCTTTGAATTTTCTGACATTTTAATTAACTATTAAGTAATTTAATACATAGTCATTAAAGTTAAATTAATAAATTATCCTTCATTAAGTACCAGAAGGGGATTCACAAAAGTTTGTGAATTGCAACTCTATTTTATACCATAGCAGAGACAAAGGCAACTTTGCCTTCCTTGAGAACACCAAAAGTTCAAAGAAGAAAAGAAGAAGAGGACATCGTCATCCTCCTCTATATGCTAATGTTGGCAACATGTCATATTCACTCTTGAAGTCTGAACAATGCTAAAAATCCATGCTAGTAGATCCACCTTTGCCTTCACCTCTTTGTTAACCTCTCCCCTCAGCACAATGTCAAAGCCTCACTTGGATAACTCTTATCAAACACTCAAAATTATAGGTAAGGTTCCTTAATCTAGATCCATTCTTTCTATCATCAAAACAATAATCCATATATAATGTAGAACATCCTCACTATAACCACTATCTATTCGAAAAGATTCCAGAGTGGGAATTAGAGAAATCAGTGAACTAAGTGATTTTGCTCTAATTCAGCCAAATTTTCTCCTATCTCAACTAGTTACCAACTATTAATCACAAATATAGTATCAATTTCCTTAACTCCGCCTGTGACGACCTAGTCATGGCCGGTCCCAAGCCCGGATAAAGGAGGAGGGTTGCGTTAGGTTGCCAGCCAGCGTAAAAAAACTATAGCAAATACTCAATGAATGGATCCATTAAAGTATTATGCTAATGCTAGGATGTTCCCCGGAAGGAACGCGTTGCAGGGTCCGACTGTAACGTCTCGGCAAGGACCGCTACATCTCCAGAACCCGGGTGTAGTGCTAAATATGCAAGGGTTCGCGTTGCAGGGTCCGACTGTAACGTCTCGGCAAGGACCGCTACATCTCCATGAGAACTTGGGTGTAGTGTTAAATAGGCAAGAGTTCTCACACCATAGGTGGACTAAGAATAAACATTATAAGAAAAGTAATAGTCTCAGATTTGGAACATGGAATATAGGAACTCTCACTGGTAAAACAATGGAGGTAGTAGATACAATGATTAGGAGAAAAATTAGTATTTTGTGTGTGCAAGAGACAAAATGGGTAGGTGAGAAGGCAAAAATGATAGAGAACTCGGGTTTTAAGTTATGGTATACAGGAAAGAGTAAAACAAGAAATGGAGTGGGTATTTTTGTAGATAGTTCTTTAAAAGATGAAGTTGTTGGTGTAGTTAGAAAGGGGGATAGAATTATAGCTCTCAAGATAGTAGTGGCGAAAGAAGTTGTGAACGTAATTAGCATATATGCACCTCAAGTAGGATTAGATGAAGAAACTAAATCAAGATTTTGGAGCGATTTAGATGAGGTATTACAAAACATTCCGCCAAATGAAATGATTTTAATAGGAGGCGATCTAAATGGACATGTCGGAGCGAAAAATGAAGAATATGAGAGAGTACATGGGGGTTATGGGTTTGGAACAAGAAATGAAGAAGGAAAAACTATATTGGATTTTGCGATAGCATATGACCTTATACTAGCTAATACATTTTTTAAGAAAAAAGAAGAACACTTGATCACATTCAAAAGTGGGAATAATAAATCACAAATTGATTATTTAATGGTTAGGAAGAGAGATAGGAAGATTTGTAAAGATTGTAAGGTTATCCCTGGAGAAAGCTTAACTACCCAACATAGATTAGTAGTGTTAGATATACGCCTTAGTTATAATATCAATAGAGGAAAAATATACACGACTCCTAGAATTAAGTGGTGGAAGTTAAAGGATGGGAAGCAAAACATATTGAAGGAGAAGGTAGGAATACAAGCATTAGATGAAATATATAGCGACTCTAATACGACATGGGATAAGATGGTATCAAAGTTGAAAATAGTAGCTAAGGATGTACTCGGTGAGTCAAAGGGGCATGCACCACCAAGGAAGGAATCTTGGTGGTGGAATGAGAAAGTACAAGAGAAAGTGAAAGAAAAACGAATAGCTTATAAGGAATTATATATTTGTAAGAACGAGGAAAACTTAAAAAAATATACAATAGCCAAGAAAGAGGCTAAGAAAGCAGTGAATGAAGTAAAAAATAAAACTTTTGAACGATTATATCAAAATTTAGATACAAAAGAAGGGGAAAGAGACATTTATAAAATAGCTAAAGCAAGAGAAAGGAAAACAAGAGACCTTAGTCAAATAAGATGTATTAAAGATGAATGCGATAGAGTACTAGTAAATGATAGCGAAATAAAAGAGCGGTGGAAGATTTACTTTCATCAACTTTTTAATGAAAGTTTAGGGGACCAACTTGACTTAGGCAATTTAAGTATTTCAAATGAGTATAGAAATTTTAATTTTCATCGGAGAATTCAAACTTCAGAAGTAGAACAAGCTTTGAAAGGGATGCAAAATGGAAAGGCCGTGGGACCGGATGATATCCCAATAGAGGTATGGAAATGTTTAGGGAAAAAAGGTATTGAATGGCTTACAAAATTATTTAATTTAATATTGAAAACAAAAAAAATGCCTAATCAATGGAGGGTAAGTAGTCTATGTTGGGCTAGAGAGGGGGGTGTGAATAGCCCCGACAAGAGATTTTTACTCTTTGATTACTTCTTGTCTGCACTCAGGTTAGCAAGCAGCGGAAAATAACAGAAATAAACACAAACAGAAGCTAAGACAGTGGATTTACAAGGTTCGGGGATAACTTGCCCCTACTCCTTGGCGTGCCCGTAAGGTGGGCGATCCCTTGATCGTCGGCAGATCAAGCCCCGGAAATCCGGATATCACAGTCTCCTTCTCGGTGGAGAAACCTCTCCACACAGTTGTCTTAACAGTATGTTAATAAAGCACAGAGACGAAGGAGCTTACAGAGCGCGAGAAGACAGTTTTACACCCCACCACTTACAACACAACCACAAGATAGCCTTCACTCAGCTTTCCTTCTTGCGTTGTCTGCTTGCTGATGGAGTCGCAACACTTCTTTTCGAGCTCGAGGATTTCACTGATCAGAATTGAATTTTCGCAAGTGTTAGCTTTTCTGTTCTCTTCACATCTGATATATCTCAACTCAACTCAGGACATCGGACGTGTGTAGCACATTCCCTGCTCACCCACGACCCTAGGACCAGCCGCGTGCAGCATGCTGCTCACCCACGACCCTAGGACCAGCCGCGTGCAGCAAGCTGCTCACCCACGACCTCAGTCTGCCCATTTCTGACTGAAGTTTCCAACTGCCCTTGGCAGAAAATCAGAAACCCGTTACACTCAGAGTAGAGAGTTTGATTCACGGAAGTACTTCTTGCGTTATCCTGCATTACCTGCACAACACTCAGGAACACGTTATAGCAATAAGAACTTGACGTGAATGAGAAGACAGTAGAAGAAACTTCAATTTGACTTACAGTTTTCAGATACTAATCGATCCACCCGACCGATCAATATGAGTCCTGATCGATCAGATATCTATCTGATCGATCCAGTGACTTTCTGATCGATCACCCTGATAGATCAGAGAAAGTTCCTGATCGGTCAAAGACCGATCAGGGGTTTCAGGCCCTTAGAGTCTCAACGAACCTGATCGGTCAGTGACCGATCAGGGAACACCTTTGATCGGTCACACTGACCGATCATGGAACAGCTGGACCGATCAGGGTGGTCCCTGATCGGTCCAGGAGGGCCCTGATCGGTCACCAAGACCGATCAGGGTCTTCTCCCTCTTGGGCTCTTACTCACTGATCGTTCATCAGAACGATCAATGTAACGATCAGTGTTTCAGGCCTTAGAGTCTCAACGCACCTGATCGGTCAGTGACCGATCAGGGAACACCTTTGATCGGTCATACTGACCGATCATGGAGCAGCTGGACCGATCAGGATAGTCCCTGATCGGTCCAGGAGGGCCCTGATTGGTCCGTATGACCGATCAGGGTCTTCTCCCTCCTACTCACTGATCGTTCATCAGAACGATCAAACCTTCCAACAGAAAGGTTGGAAAACCTTCTGTTCTCTCCCTGATCGTTCACCAGAACGATCAGGCTCCTTGGATTTCCCTGGATCGGTCACCTGATCGATCCTCCAAAGAGACTCCGTGCCAACCGATCTCCCGACCGATCCAGCCTCAATTCAATTCAAACCCGGCTTCACTCGCCGAGGTTTCAGTCACCCGGCTTCACTCACCGGGATTTTAATCACCCGGCTTCACTCACCGGAATTCTAATCACCTGGCTTCACTCACCAGGACCCTGCTTCACTCGCTAGGGTTTCAGTCACCCGGCTTCACTCACCGGGATTTTAATCACCCGGCTTCACTCACCGGGACCCTGCTTCACTCGCTAGGGTTTCAGTCACCCGGCTTCACTCACCGGGATTTTAATCACCCGGCTTCACTCACCGGGACCCTGCTTCACTCGCTAGGGTTTCAGTCACGTCCCCGACCAGGACTTAATCCTAAACCATCTCATTGCCCTAAACTTAAATCGGCGTCAACACCAAAACAACAATCAGGTCAGACTGTAATCAACAATCTCCCCCTTTTTGTTGTTTGACAACCCGATTCTAAGTTTAGGTTTTGGAAATCAATCTACATTACGTTTCACTATCGCAAGGGAATCAGAGTCGAGATAACCCTAAACTTAACTCACCGTCCTCTCCCCCTTTGTCAAACACTGAAAAGGGGTTCAGACTGGTAATTAAGTTTAAGATAACTCCCCCTTAATCAAAGGACTCCGAGATACGTAATTAAGAGGTATATGAAAGGAATATGACATAAAGGTATCAAGATAGGATAAACATATGCATCATATATAAATGAGCGCGAGCAGTATAACATAAGGAATGTACACAGTCACTTCTGAGTACTAACATAATGTCATACAGGCAGGGAAAATAACAATCACTCCTGAGCCGGGGGATCATCAGACTGCATCGGATCGAATGCAGTATCGTCGACGGGTAGAAAGCTCCCCGGAGCGGTGCTGCTGGACGGCGCAAATCCAGGAAATGTAGGCTGGGGCGGATGACCCGCCATCCAAGTGCGCCACTCTGCGAACATCGCCTGCTGCTCCGTGTACATCCTGGTCTGATAGGCCTCCTGACTGGCTCGCCAACCAGAAATCTCAGACTCGATCAAGTGTAGACGGTGATCAAAAGTCTGCTCGAGCTGATCAATCTGCCAGCGGAGATCTGGGTCGTGCTCGTACTCCTCTGCTGCGGCATGCTGGCCAGCTGGAGCAGCTCGTACCTGAACCGGTGCTGCCCGCGGTAACTCCCCTAAACCTCGACCATCCTTCCACCGAAGGCCCTGTGGTCCGACAATGATGCCAGACTTGGAGAACGCGCGTCGCCCAAGTCTGCAGTCCTGTCGCACCATCGGCTCAGTCCTGCCTTTGGACACATCAATACCGACTGACTCGAGCCAGTCAGTGATGATGTGACCATATGGCATATAGACTGTGCGACGGCTGGAACCACCATAGGATATGATGGAGTAGAAAATGCATGCCATGATATCAAAGTCAAGGCGGCAATGCATCCCATAAAGCATCAAACAATGATAGGGGCGTATTTCAGCTAAGGGTTTGGAGGTGATAGGAAGGAGGCAGTTAGTGATAATCTTAAAAAGAATGTACTCAGACGGAGAGAGGCGTAGAGCTGCAAAGGTAGGAAACTCCCCGTCTAACTCATCGAGCCCACCAGATCTGGGCTGTCTGAAGAAATGCTCGTAGATAGAATCAGATGTGACTCCCTCAAATGGAGCCGGTAATGGGTTTGGAATATTAGGAAAAATAGGATAAGAGTTGTCTGATAAACGACAGCCTAGATATTGTGCAAAAATGCTATAATTGAATTCTAAATCGGTTGTGGCCACTCGGGTGGTGTATCCTGACCGGCCATTATCAATTAAGTTATTATAGAATTCAGAGACTAGATCGGTATTGATAGCTCGTTCAAGGAAAAGGAAGGTCTCAAGATTATAGAATTCGATAATTTCCTTCACTGAAGGACAATTATCGTAAACAAAAGATTTGTCCACCGATCGGCAGGGAAGAAGTTTAAAAGTAGAATTTTGAAAGGCTGTTTCAAAATTGGAATTAATAAATCGTGGGCTGGTGGAGGGTTGAGGGCGAGAGGTTCGGGTAGTAGGCTTCTTAGAGGTACTCGCAGCGGGAGCCTTTCCCTTAGAGGATTTCCTAGGGTTGGGAAATAGGTCACGGTGGTAACACAATAGACAGCACAGTCACGGCAAGGCAAGGGGTAACCATGCAAGGGGTACACAATACACCATAAGGGACGACACAACAAAGAAAATACAGTCATGGCAAGGGTTGAGGTGCGGCACAACAACAACAACAAAAAAATGATTAGTTTCCAACAGTTAGCTGAAACAATGTAAGAAAGAAGAGAAACAAATCTTACTTCGGTGCCATTGTATTGTGAGAAGAATAGGTTGGAGAGGCTTGAGATGCGCTGGAAGGGAGTGACAACCCAACTCACAAAGACTGGTGAAGAAGATGAGGTAAAGGAGTGTGTGTGCGCGATGGGAGTGTCGGCGCTAGAGTTGAAGAGGATATAGGACTTTACCAGGTTGGTGGCCAACCCTAGTAAATGATGGGGATCGGATCACCGTCCGATCCCAACACATCCAGACCGATCAGGATATTCCTGATCGGTCAGATATTCTCTGATCGGTCCGCGTGACCGATCAGGATACGTCCTGATCGGTCTGCGTGACCGATCAGGAATGGTTCCTGATCGGTCTGCGGACCGATCAGGGTGGTCTGAGGCTTTGAGGCGGGCTTCCTGATCGGTCCTTTGGACCAATCAGGAAATATCCTGATCGGTCACCATGACCGATCAGGAAGGTTCCTGATCGATCAGTCGATCGATCAGGGAATCGTCAGCTCAAACCGACACTATCAATTGAATGGAGGACTTTCTTCCTGATCGATCTCTGGATCGATCAGATATCAGATATCAGAAACGATCTGATACTTTTCAGATATTTTCATCTCAGCTAAACCTGATGTTTCAATCGGTTCTCTCATCTTCCATGTTAAAGATATTTATGTTCCAATCTCGAATCCTTATGATGCTATATTATAACATAAACTTCTCCAATATTATAACATAAACTTCAACCAATGGAGGAGAAATCCATTAGACAGTCAAATTAAAATCAAACTCAGTTCGTATCAACCTCCAATCAAGTTTCCTTGATTGGAATGTCCAAATATGATCTAGGAACCAAATACACATGTATTATGCATTGGTTTTCCCCATACTTGGTCAACTTAATGATTTTTGTCGCGTCAACCTAATTTCTCAAGGGATGCATGAACATTTTGAGAAATTAGGTTAATCCTATCATCTCACCCCATTTCTAGCAAACAAAAGCATTTTGTTAACCCTTATAATTTGTGTGAGATGTCCCCAAGTTGCCCAATAATTGTTACCCAATAATTTGAAATGATCATGAAGGGTTTGTGTTCTTTCAATCCTATGAACCACGACACATGCCCAACTCCCTCCTTAAGAAACTAAATTCATTTTCGGGGAGTGGTTTAGTGAAAATATCTGCTAGATTCGATTTTGACTCTACATGTGAGAGTACAATATCTCCTCTAGCAACATGATCCCTAATGAAGTGGTGGCGCACTTCAATGTGTTTGGTCCTTGAATGATGGACTGGATTTTTTGTGAGGTTTATTGTGCTTATGTTGTCACACAACACTTGCACACCCTTGTAGGATAATCCATAATCCTCTAGTGTGTGTATCATCCACAACAATTGTGATATACTCTCACCCATGGCAATATATTCTGCCTCGGTCGTGGAGAGAGCAACACAATGTTGCTTCCGACTTGACCAACTCACTAAAGATGATCCTAAGAATTGGCAACCCCCACTTGTGCTTTTCGATCCAACTTGCACCCAGCATAGTCGAATCAGTATAGCCCATTAAGTCAAATGACTCTGTACGGGGGTACCAAAGGCCGACTCCAATCGTGCCCTTAAGGTATCTCAAATTCTCTAACAGCAATCAAGTGAATTCCTTGGCACACACTTGGTATCTAGCACACATACCCACAGCAAAAAGAATGTCAGGGCGACTTGCTGTGAGGTATAGCAGGCTGCCTATCATACTCCGATATTGGGTTAGGTCAACCGGCTTCCCACTCTCATCATTGTCTAATTTGTGTTTTCGCCATGGAGTGGTTACCTCTTTAGAGTCACTCATGTTAAATTTCTTGAGCATCTCTGAGTGTATTTGGATTGGTGCACATGGATTCCGTCTCGAGTTTGTTTGATTTCGAGTCCAAGGAAGAAGGTCAATTCTCCCACAAGACTCATCTCAAATTCACTCTCCATGTGTCCAATAAACTCATTCAAATAGCCCTTGTTATTGGAGCCACAATTATGTCATCGACATATACTTGAGCTACCAAAGATATTATCACCATCCCTACGTAGGAATAATGTAGGTCTATTTGTCCTCTCACAAATCCTTTTTCAATGAGAATGTTGACAACCTCTCATACCAAGCCCGAGGTGCTGTTTAAGCCCATAAAGAGCCTTTTTGAGCTTGAACACGTGGTTTGGAAATTCGGAATCTCAAATCCCGGTGGTTGTTCAACATGGACTTCTTCTTTAATGAACCCATTTAAGAAGGCCGATTTAACATCCATTTGATAGAGTTTGAAACCTCGATGCGCAGCAAATGCAAGCATCAATCGTATGGACTCTAATCGGGCCAC
>JAGFNQ010006829.1:96694-221871 GCA_024364735.1 Boesenbergia rotunda | reverse complement strand
AATTCAAATTAACATTAAAATTCAAATTCAAAAAAGCATTAAAATTCAAATTCAAAAATTAAAATTCAAATTCAAAAATTAAAATTCAAATTCAAAAATTAAAATTCAAATTCAAAAATTAAAATTCAAATTAAAAATTAAAATTCAAATTCAAATTCAAAAATTAAAATTCAAATTCAAAAATTAAAATTCAAATTCAAAAATTAAAATTCAAATTCAAATTAAAAATTAAAATTAAAATTCAAATTCAAAAATTAAAATTCAAATTCAAATTAAAATTAAAATTCAAATTCAAATTCAAAAATTAAAATTCAAATTCAAATTAAAATTAAAATTCAAATTAAAATTCAAATTAAGATTAAAAATTAAAATTCAAATTCAAATTCAAAAATTAAAAATTAAAATTCAATTTCAAAAATTAAGATTAAAATTAAAATTAAAATTCAAATTAAAATTAAAATTCAATTTCAAAAATTAAGATTAAAATTAAAATTCAAATTCAAATTAAAATTAAAATTCAATTTCAAAAATTAAGATTAAAATTAAAATTCAAATTCAAATTCAAAAATTAAAATTCAAAATTCAAATTAAAATTAAAATTAAAATTAAAATTAAAATTCAATTTCAAAAATTAAGATTAAAATTAAAATTCAAATTCAAATTCGAAAATAAAAATCAAATTCAAAATCAAACTTAACATAACTCAAATTTAAAATTCAAACTCAAGTGTTTAAATCTTTTTTAGATTTTTTCAAAAACTCAACCTAGGTCTAAACCGTTTACTTAACTGTAGGAAAATAAATGGATCATTGACAGTGGATGCTCCAGACACATGACTGGGGATCCCACCAAATTTACAGAACTCAAGTACAAAAGACTAGGGACTGTTGCTTTTGGAAACAACGGTAAACTTAAGGTAATTGGCCTAGGCAATATTGAACTTGAGTCTGATTTCATAATAACAAATGTATTACTTGTTGAAAATTTCAACTTCAATTTACTAAGCATTAGCCAATTGTGTGACACTGGTTATAAGGTTAGGTTCCTATCCAATGAATGTCTGATCAAACACAATGACAACCCAAACATCACACTTAGAGGACTTAGACACAATAACATTTATGAAATTAAGTTAACCTGTCCCTTAGAAAATTGCCTCTTAACTCATAAGGATGAGACTTGGCTCTGGCATAGGAGACTTTCACACACTCACTTCAGAAAACTACCTAAACTAAATGGTTTAGTTAGAGGCCTACCAAAGTTATCTAACCTTGAGTCAACCTTATGTAATGCTTGTCAACAAGGAAAACAAACTAGGTCAACCCACAAACCAACTAATCAAACTCAAACCAAGTCAATTCTGGAATTAATTCACCTAGACCTATTTGACTCACATGGGGTTAAATCAATTAATGGGAACCTATACTGCCTAGTAATTATAGATGACTATTCAAGATTTACCTGGGTAAAATTCTTAAAAAATAAAGATGAAACTTTTGATACACTCACTCAATTTTGTAAATTAACGGAAAATGAAAAGGGGGTTAAAATCAAAAGACTCAGGAGCGATAATGGCGGAGAATTCAAAAATCATAAATTTAATCAATTTTGTCTAGAAAAAGGCTACCATCACGAATTCTCTTGCCCTAAAACACCTCAACAAAATGGAGTTGTAGAAAGAAAAAATAGAACACTACAAGAAGCAGCTAGAACAATGCTCAATGAATACAACTTACCTAAATACCTTTGGGCTGAGGCTGTTAGTACAGCTTGTTATGTACAAAATAGAATAACTCTAATTAAAAACCTAGGAAAGACCTCTTTTGAAATCTATTATAACAAACAACCTAACATTAAATACCTTAAAGTATTTGGATGTAAAGTCTATATCTTAAATACTAGAGAACACTTAGGAAAATTTACTTCTAAGGTTGAGGAAGGTATCTTTGTAGGTTATTCCCTTACCAGTAGAGCCTATAGAGTTTATAACAAAACTACCCTAAAAATTGAAGAAACTATAAATGTAAAATTTGATGAAAAATCTGACTCAAATAACTCTGATCAAACCATCTACCAACCAATTGACTTTGTTAGATCCAGTACTGACCCTGATGAAAGGCAAATTGAGGACCAAAACGATGATCTAACTGAACCCACACCTGATACTGAACTTAACCAACCCAGAACTGTACGAGTTAGCTCAGCCCACCCAACTAATCAAATCTTAGGTGATCCAGAACTAAGGGTTCAGACTAGATCAGCTTTTAGGAACATTAGTCAAATTGCCTTGATTTCAAAAATTGAACCCAAGTCTATAGAAGAGTCTTTACTTGACCCTGATTGGATCATAGCCATGCAGGAAGAGTTAGCCCAATTTGAACGTAGTCAAGTCTGGGACTTAGTACCCCTACCTAAAGGCAAGAAATTTATTGAAACTAAATGGGTCTTTAGGAATAAACTTAACGAACAAGGAGAAACAGTTAGGAATAAGGCTAGGCTAGTAGCTAAGGGGTTTAGCCAAGTAGAAGGTCTTGATTATGATGAAACCTATGCCCCTGTAGCCAGACTTGAATCCATTAGAATGCTCTTAAGTTATGCAGCCCATAAAGGATTTAAGCTTTATCAAATGGATGTTAAGTCAGCCTTCCTAAATGGCCTAATTAAAGAAGAGGTTTATGTAGGTCAACCTCCTGGTTTTGAAAGCTTAGAACACCCTGACTATGTCTTTAGACTTAAGAAAGCCTTATATGGACTTAAGCAAGCACCTAGGGCCTGGTATGAAAGACTGTCTAACTACTTAGTTTCAAAAGGTTTTAACCAAGGCAAAATTGACCCAACACTATTTGTCAAAACCCTAAAAAATGATATTTTTGTAGCCCAAGTATATGTAGATGATATAGTATTTGGCTCAACTAACTCAAACTTTTTACAAGATTTTATAACGGTAATGAAAAATGAATTTGAAATGAGTTTAGTAGGTCAATTAACTTTCTTTTTAGGGTTACAAATAAAACAGACTAGTGAGGGTACTTTTGTCTATCAACAAAAATACACTAAAGAATTACTTAGAAAATTTGGAATGGATAGTGCTAAAGAAATTAAGACACCTATGGCTACCAGTCAAACTATAGATAGTGACACAAATGGCAAACCTGTAGACCTTAAGTATTATAGAAGTGCTATAGGTAGCTTACTTTACTTAACTGCAAGTCGACCTGATATTCTCTTTGCAGTTAGTATGTGTGCTCGGTATCAAACATGTGCTAAAGAATCACATCTAACCCTAGTTAAAAGGATATTTAGGTATCTCAAAGGGACAGAAAGTTTAGGAATTTGGTACCCTAGAACAGCCCAGTTTGAACTTATTGGATATTCTGACTCAGATTATGCTGGCTGTAAGTTAGACAGAAAAAGTACCAGTGGTGGATGCCAACTTCTAGGACCCTCACTAGTTAGTTGGTTTAGTAGAAAACAACACTGTGTTGCCCTATCCACCACTGAAGCTGAGTACATAGCAATGGGTGAATGTGTAGCCCAACTACTCTGGATGATGCATACCTTAAAAGATTTTCACTTAGATTTTAATAAAGTCAAAATTTTTATAGATAACCTAAGTTCAATCAATTTAACCAAAAACCCAATCCACCAATCTAGGACCAAACATATAGAAATCAAACACCATTTTGTCAGAGATCATGTAAATAAAGGAGAAATTGAACTTAACCATGTTGAATCTAAGTCTAACCTAGCTGATATATTTACCAAACCACTTCCTGAATCTGAATTTAGCAACTTAAGAAGGTTAATAGGAATGTGTGTTATAGACTAGGAATGACCTGATAAGCTTAAGTTGAATTTTGGTTTTAAAAACATGGATTTTTTTTTAAACTTGTTTTTCAAAAGTTTATTGCTTTTCAAAATTAAACTTAAATACGGACTTTTCAAACTTGATTTTCAAGAACTTTATTGTATTTCAAAATTTGATTTTCAAAACTGGCAGACTTAGCCTAAGCTTGACCCCTAGAATTGCATGAACCTATAGATTTAGGTAGCCGCATCTCACAAAACACATTAAGATTAACTTGTTTGTGCTTGCAAAAACATAGAACGGTTGTGAGATGCATAGGACTCTGCCTGGACTTCCGAATGCTTAAGTCAGTGCATCACAGTAAGTCTGGGTGTAAAATACCAACGTTACAGTGATCAAGTCAAGTAGTCTTGCCCTAAAAGCTGAGCTAGACATTATTACCTGACTTGACTAACCCTGTGAACACTACTATCATCTAGATAGTTAGTCAGTAACTAGAGTTAGACACATGAAAAGAGACCACAATCATTACTTGGTCCAGGGGGAGCTGAGGTCAAAAGACTTTTTCAAAATATCATTTTTGACAAAACAACTTTGAAAATATTTCTAATTAATTTGAAAAATAATGTTGTTGAAAACTATTTGTTAGTTTTGAAAACTAAGTTAATTGATTTAGGGGGAGTTTTTTTCTTCACTTAGGCTATTTTATCTTACTTAATCTATTTTGCCTAAGTCTAGTTTTCCCTATCACTTAGCTTTGGATCCTACTCTCCGTAACTTAATATACGTATGTTTTTTGATGAATGACAAAGGGGGAGAGTAGGGTTAAAGCTTAGAAAATTCTGTATGCTTATTTACTTGCATGTATCTGCTAGTTTTTTCTCTAACTTTAACCTAGGTTGTCATTACATCAAAAAGGGGGAGATTGTTGGTGCAGTTTGCACTAACGGTCAAACTCGGGTTTTGATGTATGACAAAGTGGTTAAAGTTAGGGTTGTGTGTGTTTAACCTCTTTACCAAGTGTGCAGGGTTGAAAGACTTAGGACCAGACACCAAGCTGAAGTCCAGGATGGTTGAGTCCTGGCGGGAAGTCCAGTTGGGTCCGCGGGACCTGACAACTGGCTGAAGACCAAGTTGGTTGAGACTTGGCAGGAAGACCAAGGTGGTTGAGCCTTGGCAGGAAGTCCTGGTGGGTCAAGAGGTCAAGTAAAACTGCACAATGGGTAAGTAAGGTAAGTCACTAGAGGAGCGACCCAGTGAGGACGAGTCCAATCTTGGACTTTAGGCGCGGTCCAACTTAGACCCATTTAGGTGATCTAAGTTGAGTCCTGGTTAGATCCTGGTCTGGGAAACAGGATCTAATTAACTTAGAATTATATCTTATTTTAGTCCATATAAAATTGTGCTAGCTTTGTTTTGGACTAACCCTGGATGCAGGACCGAAGGACTGTGTATCTGCAGCTCAGAGAGCCTCAAAGGAGGGAGACAGTAGCTGAGCTGGGCGCCCCGGATGTGTCGGGCGCCCCAGAGTCAACCCAAAGTCAGCAGAGAGGTAAAACGCCCCGACAGCCGCGCGCGTCGGGCGCCCCGCGTGTCGCGGGCGCCCCCTGTGCCACCTCACTGCCAGCTGCCGAAGCTCGCCCTCGCGAAGCCAAGGAGATGAGGCTTTGACCGGTCAAATCGGGCGCCCCGCGCGCATCGGGCGCCCCAGTCAAAGGTGATCCCGAAGATAAAGAGATCAAGTGCTTGACCGAGAGGGCTGCGGATCGGCAGCCACGCAGGGGGGGCGCCCCGGACGTTTCGGGCGCCCCCAGGGCTATAAATAGAGCCCCTCGACCAAGGTTCAAACACAACACTTCTTCCAAAGTCTCCATGTTCTTCTACGCTCGCGCCTTGCTCCGGAAACGCTACACTTTGAGCCGACGACGTCCTGCTGCCCCGAAAGAGTCGACCTACTCCGGACGTCGGTAAAAAGTTAATTTTTTTAATATATATATTGTTGCATTTAAATTACTTGAAAGTGTGGGGTTGTCACACTTTCAATTCCTTTGTACTCGCCTACTCTATCGGTGTTTACCGGTAGAGAGTATTAGTGAATTGCCCAACGGAAAGGTCCGAGGGACCTGGGCCTTCGAGTAGGAGTCGACGAAGGCTCCGAACGAAGTAAAACTCGTTTGTGTTAGTGTGTTCGTTTTTCGTTTCTTTCATTTTCGCTGTGCACGCTTTTTAAAGCGCTCTGATTTTAATTTTTTAAAAAAAAAGTCACGTGATTCACCCCCCCTCTCACGTGCATCGATCCTACAGCTAGGACTACCACATCTAAGGATAGGGAACAAATTAGAACTTTCCATGGTTAGACCTACCCAACACAAGGCCAAGAAGAATAATCACCAAGGTTATATTAGAAAACCAAGCCTTGACGAGGTAATGATGGAAAATCAAGTTTTGAGGTCAAAACTTGATAAATTGGAAAAAATCCCTTAAGAAAATAGAAAATATGTTTAAGAGATCAACAATTCAAAACCTATATTTAGGAAATCAAGAACCCTCTAGGAGCAAGAAAGGTTTGGGGTACAATCCTAAAACCAAGAATGATGGTCCATCTTATAATAGAGTTCCATATAGGTATGGAACTCAATCTAGGTCTAGGGGTCAAATCTGTTGGATCGAGAAAACCGATAGAGCGGGGGTGAATATCAAAAATCATTTTTCGGAAAGAACTTAGAGCAAGTACGCAGCGGAAATTGAGAAAATAAAGTCACACAGAGACACGTTCGATTTTACTTGGTTCGGAGCCTGTGTCGACTCCTACTCCAAGGCCCACGGTCGTTGACCATTCACTTTGGGCAATTCTATATAAGGTGCAAATTGTTTACAAAAGATAATTACAAAATTAAGTACAGTAAACTTAAATCGCTCTTTTACCGACGTCTGGGGTAGATCAACTTTTTCGGAGCATCAGGACGTCGTCGGCTCGAGTTGGAAGGATTCCGGGGCGAAGCGCGAGAGCAGAAGAGCGTAGAAGCATTGATTGGAAGTTGTTGTTGAAGCTTGGGGTCGAGGGCCCTTTATATAGGGCTTGGGGGCGCCCGGGACGTTGGGGGCGCCCCCCACGTGGCATTTGATCCGTCAATGTCTCGGTCAGCGTCTGATCCCTTTACCTTCGGGATCAAGTTTGACCGGGGCGCCCGGAGCGCTCGGGGCGCCCGGTTTGACCGCGTCAAACTTCTATCTTCTGGCTTCGCGAGGGTGTGCTTCGGTAGCTGGCCCCTGGGGGCGCCCGGAGCGCTGGGGGTGCCCGGGAGTAGCGGGGGCGCCCGGGAGCGTGGGGGCGCCCGCAGGATGTACTGTCGAAGCGCGCTTCTTGTTTGTGTGTTTTGTGTTCACCTTGGGGGCGCCCGGGACACTCCGAGCGCCCTGGTCAGCTGTTGCCTCACTCCTTTGAGGCTCTCTGAGCTGCAGACACTCGTTCCTTCGGTCCTGCATCCAGGGTTAGTCCAAAACACAACAAAATATTAAGTGGTTAGTTTATACAGCCTTAGCTGTCTTGGTTCTGACTTTAGGTCTCCCAAATGGAGCCCTAGGTCGAACCGACGCCTACTGTTCCCTCGACGGGGAACACGTCCTCACCTACTCCTCTCGGGAGAATTTACCTATTGCCAACCGTTCCTCTGGTTGGACTTTTGCCTGGTGGTCCTTTGCTAGGGCTTGGATGCCGAGCTGTCCTTCGCCCGGTGCCTAGCAGTCCTTCGCTAGGGCTTTTACTCTGGCATTCCTTCGCCAGTGCCTAGCAGTCCTTTGCTAGGGCTTTTACTCTGGCATTCCTTCGCCAGTGCCTAGCAGTCCTTCGCTAGGGCTTTTCCTGCACACTAGAGTGACTTGTTAGAAAACAAGACTTAACTTTTGAACCCTGTTGCCATTATCAAAACATAGGTTTGACTTGGGTGCTTTCAGCACCAACAATCTCCCCCTTTTTGATTTATGGCAACCCTAGTTCAAAAAGTTAAGTTTAATCAAACCATGAAAAAGTTAAATTTTGTTCCCTCCCCCTGGAGAGAATCTCCCCCTAGATTTTTTAAAAATTCGTGGGGTTAAAAAAACATTACTTAGAATGATTTTGTACTTTGAAAACTTAAGTTCAGGTACTTCGGAAATCTCTTAAGTTTAAATGAGTTTAGAGTACCAAAAAAAAATTTGAAGCCTTAAGTTTAAAGTACTCAAAAAGTTTTGCAAACATTAATTTAAGTACTTAGTAAAAAAAGCTTAAGTACTTAGTAAAGTTTTGAACAGCTTTAAGTACTTAGAAAAATACTTCTTAAGTTTAAAGTACTCAACAGTTTTTGAAAACATTAAGTTAAAACATTTAGTAAATTCTTTAGAAGCTTTAAGTACTTTTAGAAATTATTTTCGAAAAGCTTAAGAAAAAAAATTTAGAGAATTTTGAAAAAGAAAACTTAAGTACTTAGAAATTTTTGAAAAGCTTAGAAAATTTTTAGAACTTGGTACTTTTTGAATAAAGGAGAGTTTTTGAAAAAAAAAATTTGGGAAAAAATTTTTTGGGATAGAAAATTTTAACTAAACTCTCTCTTTTTCTATCTCTCCCCCTTTGCCATATATCAAAAAAAATAGATAAATACAGCAGAAATTTAAACTTCATAAAAAAAATATTGATATGATTTTGCTGTACTGAACCAATTCATGATAAGACTTGAAACAAAGCAGTTGATTTTTTCTTGTAGGGACCTGTCTAACCCAATTAGTTACTCACTAACTGTTATAAACAGTAGCTTTGGCTAGAGTTAGTCAAGTTAAGTGTTTCTGTTCAAGTTAGATTTTCTAAACTTGACACTTAACTTGATTGCTGTAAAAGTTGTATTTAGTGCCCCAATTACTACAGATGCACTGACTTAAGGCATCTTGAATTAAGGCAAAGACCTAAGCATCTCAACCCTTTCTAGGTTATCAATCAAAAGTATCCTAAGGTGCTTGTGAGATGCTGGCTTCTAAATCTATAGGTGCATACAGTTCTAGGGTTAGGGCCTAGGCCAAGTCCATTTGTGAAAAAGCCCTAGTTTTGAAAGGGGGAAGTTTTGAAATAAAACTAAAAAAACTGATTTTGAAATTAAGTGAAACAGTTTTTCAAATTCTTTTAAAAATTGATTTGTAAATAAAGAAAAAAGGAATCAAGAGTAGAGTTAATCTATTCTACAGAACATAATCCAAACTGCCTTCTTAGTGAACTGAACTCAGATTCAGGTAAAGGTTTTGTGAATATGTCAGCTAAGTTGGATTTAGAGTCAATATACTTAAGTACTATTTCACCCCTGGCTACATGGTCTCTTACAAAGTGATGTTTGACTTCTATGTGTTTGGTTCTGGAATGTTGTATTGGGTTTTTAGTTAAATTAATTGAACTTATATTGTCAATAAATACTTGATTTTGGGTGTAGTTGAGCTGGAAGTCTTTAAGAGTGTGCATCATCCATAGAAGTTGTGCTACACACTCTCCTAAGGCCACATACTCTGCTTCAGTTGTGGATAGAGCTACACAGTGTTGTTTTCTGCTGCACCAACTAACTAGACTCTGTCCTAACAGTTGGCAGCTCCCACTTGTGCTCTTTCTATCTAATTTATAGCCAACATAGTCAGAATCTGAGTAGCCTGACAAATTGAAGGTTGAGGTTCTAGGATACCAAATCCCTACATTTAGGGTGCCCTTAACATATCTTAGTATTCTTTTTAGGGCTGCTAAGTGCGTTTCCTTAGCACAGGTTTGGTATCTAGCACACATCCCTACAGCAAAAAGAATATCAGGTCTACTGGCTGTAAGGTACAGTAGGCTACCTATCATACTCCTATAGAGTTTAAGGTCTACTGGTTTACCATCAGGGTCATTATCTATTTTTACATTAGTGGCCATGGGGGTACTTATGCTTTTAGAGTTATCCATTTTAAATTTCTTTACTAACTCTTTAGCATATTTGGATTGATGGACGTAGTTTCCATCTCTAGTTTGTTTGATTTGTAGTCCTAGGAAAAAGGTAAGCTCACCAACTAAGCTCATTTCAAATTCATCTTCCATTATCTTGACAAATTCTTTTAGGAAGTTGGTGTTGGTGGATCCAAAGATTATGTCATCTACGTAAATTTGGGCAATAAATATATCTTTTCCTAGGTTTTTAACAAATAATGTTGAGTCAATTTGTCCTTGTTTAAATTCTTTAGAAGTTAAGTAAGTTGATAATCGTTCATACCAAGCCCTAGGTGCTTGTTTTAACCCATATAGTGCTTTAGTTAATTTGTACACATGGTTAGGTTTGTCTAAATCCTCAAACCCAGGGGGTTGTCCTATATAAACTTCTTCTTTAATGAACCCATTTAGGAAGGCTGACTTTACATCCATTTGGTATAGCTTAAATCCTTTATGGGATGCAAAGGCTAACAACATTCTAATGGACTCAAGTTTAGCTACTGGGGCATATGTTTCATCGTAATCTAATCCCTCTACTTGGCTGAATCCCTTGGCTACTAAGCGGGCTTTATTTCTAACTATTTCTCCTTGATCATTTAGCTTATTCCTAAAGACCCACTTAGTGTCTATGATGGATTTGCCTTCAGGTTTAGGCACTAGTTCCCAGACTTGGTTCCTCTCAAACTGGGCTAATTCTTCTTGCATAGCTATGATCCAATCAGGGTCAGGTAGGGCTTCATCTATAGTTTTGGGTTCTATTTTTGATATCATAGCTATTTGACTAATGTTTCTATAGGAGGATCTAGTCCTGACTCCTAGAGTTGGATCACCCAAAATTTGATCGGTTGGGTGACTAAGTCTGAGTTTCTTGGTTCTCCTAGAACATGGTTCAGCCTCAGGTCTGGCTGGTCGGTTTGGTTCATTGTTTGATTCGGCTCTTTAGGCTGGTTCATTTGTTGGTTCAATTGACTCATTAATCGATTCAACAGTCAGTTCGTTTAAGGATTCAATTAAGGGTTCACTAGTTTGTTCATTATTTTCTTGATCAGAATTGGATGAAGTTAGGTTTGGATTATCAAATGTTGAGTTGACTTCTTCATCAAATATTAAGTTAGTTGTTTCTTCAATTTTCTTAGTTTGTTTGTTGTAGACTCTATAGGCTCTACTTGTGGTTGAGTATCCTAGGAAGATGCCTAGGATTGATTTGGATTGAAATTTCCCTAAGTAGTCTTTGGTGTTTAGGATATGAACTTTGCATCCAAAGACCCTTAGGTACTGTAGATTTGGGAGCCTATGGTAGTACAGTTCATAGGGTGTTTTGTTGTGTCGCTTGTTAATCAGAATCCTATTTTGGATGTAACAAGTCATACTAATCGCTTCTGCCCAATATTGGTTTGCTAAGCTAAATTCATTGAGCATCGCCCTAGCGGCTTCTTGTAAGGTTCTATTCCTTCTTTCGACTATCCCATTTTGTTGGGGAGTTCTAGGATATGAAAATTCATGTAAATACCCATTGACCTTACAGAATTCCTCGAACCGTTGATTTTCAAATTCTCCCCCATGGTCACTCCTAAGTCTTTTAATTTTAGTATCGTTTTGATTTTCAATCAATTTACAGAAATCATTAAATAGTTTTAAGGTTTCATCTTTGGTTCTTAGAAACCTAACCCAGGTAAACCTAGAATAATCATCAACTATTACTAAGCAGTATCGGTTCCCGCTTAGTGACTTGGCTCCATGTGAATCAAATAGGTCAAGGTGCAGGAGCTCAAGTGTGGCTTGAGTTAGGTCAGATTGAGTTAATTTGTGATTAGATTTGGTTTGTTTACCTTGATTACATGATTCACATATTAGGTTTTCATTATTTTTAATTTTGGGGATACCTTTGATTAAGCCAAGTTGGGTGACTTTTGAGATAGTTCTCAAATTGGTATGACCTAATCTCCTATGCCAGAGGTTCGATTGTTCTAACTGAGTTAACATACATTTGGGTACTAGGGGAAGGTTTATAGTGTATACATTATTTTTCCTAGTGCCCTTAAGCATGATTTCTGAGTCTTGTACATTTCTAATTAGGCAGTTAGAATTGTTGAAGGTGACTATGTAACCAGAATCACATAACTGACTTATGCTAAGCAGGTTAAAATTGAAGTTATCAACCAAAAGAACTTTCTTAATAATAAAGTTAGATTTAAGCTCAAATTACCTGACCCAATTACCTTGAGTGTAGCATTGTTGCCAAATGCTACTGAGCCTAGGTTCTTGAGCTTGAGTTTGGTGAACTTCAATTTATCTCCAGTCATATGTCTGGAGCAACCGCTATCCAACATCCATTGGTCCAAATCTTTATGTTCCTACACATAAAGAGTTTTATTGATTTGGATCCAATTTGAGTTAGGTATAGCTTAAATTGATTTTCACTGACTAGTCTGTCTCACCCAAATCTAGGGTTTTCAATCACGTTAGTCTTATAGGTTTTGTGAGACAGGTTTTGATAATAAAATTATTTTGAAAAGGTTAGTTTATTTTGAAAGCTTTACATTAATTTTGAAAAACAGTTAAGTTTATTTTGAAAGAGAAGGTTCGAATCTATACTTAACTGAAAGTTTGTGTTAGATTTGAATTTAACAAAAAGTAATTTGAATTTGAAATTCAAAAATTGGCTTCCAGGTCTTGGCGAGGCACTAGGCCTTCTTTGGCCGCAACCTTATTGGATCATCAACCCTTTTCTTGACAAAGCCGTTTAATAAAATTTCATTTTCAAAATTAATTTTTGAAAAAGTTCTGGTCTAACTAGTTTGGATTTTGGATCGGTAGCTTCGGCTAGTTTCACCAGTCTAAAGAGACCAAGTGAACTTGATCTTATTAGAATTGGTTTCCCTAACGTACTATCATCTCACCTCCACCCAATACTATGTTGTCAAGTTTCAGTTAAGTTTGTTCTGTCCTTATACTAACCTAAGTCTAAGCATGGTAAATTGCATAAATTTAAACAATCAATCAGGCAAATTGCAAGTATTAAATTCTATTTGACAATAAAAATAGTTTTTAATTTGGCTCCCCCTGGACTATAGCCACGATAATAATTAGGCAAGATGTGAATCTTGTCCTTGGGAATCCAATACTGATTTGATCCAGTTGGTTTGTTCAGGCACAGTTTAGGTACCCATGCCTGAACTTTACTTCTAGACTGATTCAGTACAGCAAAATACGATCTTTGTCGGGATTTGGTTCTGTAGCCAAGTCCGGATCGATTTAGAACGGACTTCTGTTTTCCAAGAATCATGTCAAGATTTTTGGAACCAGAAGTAAATCGTTCTAAGGCCGCTCTAAGATCCTTAACCTGAGTTTTCAGGGAGGAGTTTTCTTTCTCAAGTTTTTCAACTTGAGTAGGAGTTCCTTCTTGAACGTTCTCGGTTAATGATTTAGAGTCAGCTCTCTCTTTCAGGAGTTTTACTTCCTGTCGGAGGGATTCGACTCGGAGTTTGGCTTTCGCCAAATCTCGAGAAAGATAAGAGATAAGTTCGTTTAATTGACGTTTATTAAAACCGCTTACCTTGATTTTGCCGTCTTCTGAAAAGGTTAGCTTGCCGTCATCCTTTTCTGATTCAGACTCGGTCTCGACTTCATCTGAGGCGGTCAGGGCTAGAAGGTTGGACTGGGGTGCCTCTTCTTCTTCTTCTGAGGAAGATTCGTCCCAGGTTGCTTGGAGTGCCTTTTTCCTTCTTGTCTTTTTAGTCTCCTTTAGGTTAGGACACTCTGACTTGTAGTGGCCCTTTTTCTTGCACTCGTAGCAGGTCACGTTGGGCTTGTTTGCGGGTTCAGTTGGTTCGTCCTTTCTTCGGCTTGTTCTCCGTGTGTTGGCTTGGTTCTTTAATTTTTTATAATAACTTCGGGCTAGTCGAACCAGCTCAGATTGATCTCCTTCTTCATCTTCTGCGTCTGAGTCTGAGGTAGACTCGGGTTCAGGTTGAGTTTTCTTCTTTATCGATCTTCCAGTTTTTCCTGTAAAAAAGGCAATACTCTTCTCGGCCATATTGTAGTTAGTCTGTTCATGAAGTTCTAATTCAGAAAACAATTCGTCAAATTTAATTTTAGATAGATCCCTTGAAACCTTGTATGCATCTACCATAGATGCCCATAAGGTATTTCTAGGGAAAGCGTTTAGGGCATACCTTATTAGGTCACAGTTTTCGACCTTGTGACCTATAGTGTGAAGACCGTTCATCAATTCTTGTATGCGTGCGTGGAGTTGGGTTGCTGTTTCAGTGTCGGTCATCTTGATGGTGTAGAGTTTGTTCAGGAGCAGATCCCTCTTACTGATCCTGGTGTCTGACATTCCTTCATGCAGTTCGATCAGCTTTGCCCATAGCTCCTTTGCACTGTTGAAGGGGCCTACCCGATTCAGCTCTTCTTTTGTTAATCCGCATTGGAGAGTCTGGGTCGCCTTTGCATCGGCTTCAATTTTGCGCTTTAGGGCGTTGTCCCATTCTGAGTAGGTCTGCGGTACTCCTTCGGCGTTTTTGGGGATCTCCAGTCCGGACTGGATGATGATCCACATGTCTACCTGAGTTTTCAGGTGGACCTCCATTCGACTTTTCCAGTAGGAAAAGTCTTCTCCACTGAAAAGTGGAGGTCTGGCGGTGCTAAATCCTTCTTGCATGGCCATTTAATCTGAAACAGAAAACTAACAAAAAAAAAATTCCAAGACTTGGTCTTGGATTAGTAGTGCGGGATGAATAAAATGAAATAGCGAGGGGTGTTGCACCAACCTCGATTAACGGGAAAAAGAAAATTTGAACGAAATATTTAAAGAAAATTCGAATAATAAAAAAATAAAAATCTGAAAAAAAATTTCAAACTGGTGGTTGCACCAAGTTTGAACTTCCCCGCTCTGATACCACTTGTTGGATCGAGAAAACCGATAGAGGGGGGTGAATATCGGAAATCATTTTTCGGAAAGAACTTAGAGCAAGTACGCAATGGAAATTGAGAAAATAAAGTCACACAGAGACACGTTCGATTTTACTTGGTTCGGAGCCTGTGTCGACTCCTACTCCAAGGCCCACGGTCGTTGACCGTTTACATTGGGCAATTCTATATAAGGCACAAATTGTTTACAAAAGATAATTACAAAATTAAGTATAGTAAACTTAAATCGCTCTTTTACCGACGTCCGGGGTAGATCGACTTTTTCGGAGCAACAGGACGTCGTCGGCTCGAGTTGGAAGGATTCCGGGGCGAAGCGCGAGAGCAGAAGAGCGTAGAAGCGTTGATTGGAAGTTGTTGTTGAAGCTTGGGGTCAAGGGCCCTTTATATAGGGCCTGGGGGCACCCCGGACGTCGGGGGTGCCCCCCCCCCCACGTGGCATTTGATCCGTCAATGTCTCGGTCAGCGTCTGATCCCTTTACCTTCGAGATCAGGTTTGACCGAGGCGCCCGGAGCGCTCGGGGCGCCCGGATTGACCGGGTCAAACTTCTATCTTCTGTCTTCGCGAGGGTGTGCTTCGGTAGCTGGCCCCTGGGGGCGCCCGGAGCGCTGGGGGCGCCCGGGAGCAGCGAGGGCGCCCGGGAGCGTGGTGGCGCCCGCAGGATGTACTGTCGAAGCGCGCTTCTTGTTTGTGTGTTTTATGTTCACCTTGGGGGCGCCCGGGACACTTCGGGCGCCCTGGTCAGCTGTTGCCTCACTCCTTTGAGGCTCTCTGAGCTGCAGACACTCGTTCCTTCGGTCCTGCATCCAGGGTTAGTCCAAAACACAACAAAACATTAAGTGGATAGTTTATACAGCCTTAGCTGTCTTGGTTCTGACTTTGGGTCTCCCAAATGGAGCCCTAGGTCGAACCGACGCCTACTGTTCCCTCGACGGGGAACGCGTCCTCACCTACTCCTCTCAGGAGAATTTACCTGTTGCCAACCATTCCTCTGGTTGGACTTTTGCCTGGTGGTCCTTTGCTAGGGCTTGGATGCCGAGCTGTCCTTCGCCCGGTGCCTAGCAGTCCTTCGCTAGTGCTTTTACTCTGGCATTCCTTCGCCAGTGCCTAGCAGTCCTTTGCTAGGGCTTTTACTCTGGCATTCCTTCGCTAGTGCCTAGCAGTCCTTCGCTAGGGCTTTTACTCTAGCATTCCTTCGCCAGTGCCTAGTAGTCCTTCGCTAGGGCTTTTCCTGCACACTAGAGTGACTTGTTAGAAAACAAGTAAGACTTAACTTTTGAACCCTGTTGCCATTATCAAAACACAGGTTTGTCTTGGGTGCTTTCAGCACCAACAAAGTCAAGGCCACAAGGGAAGTCATCCCTAGAGTTGACCAAGACAAGACCAACATGACTAAGGCTTCGGAGAAGCCTAGAAAAGCCATTAGGAAGGTATCAAGGGAAGTTATCCCTAATGAATCCCTAGAACACCCAAGGAGCACCAATAAATTTTGGGTTCCTAAAAGTATGTTTGCCACACCCTAGATAGTCCTAGGGAGTGTCAACTCAAATTGGACGAGTAGTTAACCCAACCTTGATGAAGTTGGCACTTTGGGGCATTTTCAAGGAGTTACTACCCTTGAAAATGAAGGAGTCATTTGTTTACTCTAGGAGGAGTAAAATTGTGTCAAACTATATTTTTGAAAAATTAAACTAAATAAAGTTGGCACAATTAGGTTAGAATCCAAAGATATGTCCAGTTGGGGAGTTTCGGCATTATCTTGGAAATTAAGAGAAAAATGAGGATTATCAATGGCTTAGCGATGAGTTATTGATACTTAGATAGGAAATCTAGATATTTTCTTTTGTGCTACTATGTCATGTTTTGTATGCCCTATCACATGCCATGACATCATAATTCATCATTCATATTTTATTATGAAAATATTACATGTCATGTCATACATGCATCATCTAGCTATAATATTTTTTTAAATTCACATATGATTCATGTCATAGTCATTATCATGCATTAATTTATTTTTTATTGAAATTAAGAACATTGGCATTAATTGGCATTCTAGGTGGATGATCAAAGTTTATAATACCTAGGTAGAAATGCATGAACCCTTAGTTTAGGGAGAACATGACTTTCACATCTCACCAAGACCATAAGTTGACTTGCGTGTATTTTGAGATACATTAGAAATAAGTGAGATGTTAGGGTGATGAATGAAACTCAAGGAGGTTGATTAATGTCCATCCTATTGAGTTTTAGGTTTATCAAAACATGAATATAAATGAACTCTAATCATTGGGAAAGCTAATGTACAAGTCATGTGCATTTAGCCCAAGGAACATGGTTGGAAATTATTTTTAAAACCTATTTCAAAACTATCTTGGAAAATCTTAGTGAAGACTATCTTTTAATAGATGTCATCATTGATGAATTGGATACAAAATAGAGTAAAACATTGAAGTATTTTAATGGTTTCCATTTTGTGTCAATCATTGAAGAAGGGAGTTATTTTCATATAAAATTATTTTTCCTTGATAGTATATATCATAAATAATGTCTACACAAAATTTCAAAATTTTTTAAATTTTGTAGAATTATTTAGAAATTTTTGAAATTCAGACTGAAATTGTTTTCAAAAATCAATTAGGACAACATCAATCGATTGGTCAATCGATTGTTAAACCTTTTTTGTGGGCATAGAAGCTCGCATAATCTATCCATTGATCGATTAAGGGAAGTCGTAATCAATCAGCTAATCGATTAAGGCATAGCTTAATTGATTGGGACCCAACACCAATCGATTAGCACGACTGAAACTGTCTGTTTTCAGTCAGTTAACCCAATTTTAAGTAACCTAACAATCCCTATCCCTTTGAAATACTTTTATAAGTATATTTGGGTAACTTTCATTATGAAATCAAAAAGGGAGATGGTTTGGTGAAAACTATAGGATTAGAGAGAGGTTTTGATTCAAGTTTTGAAGCTCAAAATCTTATAACCTCGAGTTGAGATTTCCTAAAGTTTTAGGAACTCAAAAATCATTGTTGGTGCAATGATAGACAATTAGAGCATGTTTTGAGGAGGAGGTCTTCCTTAAAAGCATGCGTTTGACTTTTTATTTTTGGGATAAGTGGAAGAATGAAAATTGGGAATCTTCATTATGATGAATGCTCAAGATTGAGCAGGGGTTCAAATGGAAGGCATGCCTTTGACCATATAGACTCTCGGGGAGAGTTTTGATGTGTGTCAAAGGGGGAGAAGATTGAAAGGCTAATAGGGATTAGTCATCCTCAAACATCTTGTCAAACATCAAAAAGGGGAGATTGTTGGTGCAATCTTGGTTAGGTCAGGGTTGACCTAGTTTGACTAGGCTCGGGTGAGCTTATGTCTGGTAAGCTTGGTAAGCTTAAGGTTGGATGTTTCAATGTTTGATAATGATGTTTGAATATCGCATGATGTTTGAATATCGTGTGAGTCAAGTGGGTCAGACTTGACTAGAAAAGACCTAGTGGGACTAGGCACACCTAGTGGGATTAGGTGAAATCCAGGTGGATCGGGGAGATCGCACGCTGGCATGGGAAATGACCTAGTGGGACTAGACACACCTAGTGGGACTAGGTGAAGTCCAGGTGAATCAGAGAGATCGCACGCTGTCATGGGAAAAGACCTAGTGGAACTAGGTGAAGTCCAGGTGGATCGGGGAGATCGCACGCTGGCAAGGTGTAAGTCTACCGAGAGACTAGACCTAACTCGAGGGTTAGGCAAACCTGATTGGGAATCAAGTTAAGTCCTAGTTGGGAGCTATGCAGGAGAAATCCAAGTTGGTCAAAGGGTTGATCAGACACTTGGTAGAGAAGTCCTAACAGGTTACGGTTGACCAAGGTTAGGCAAGGGAACCTTAAACTTGTGCACACAAGTTAGGGTTGGACTCAATCGATTGGGTAATCGATTTGTGTTTGGTTTCTCGCGAACAGAAGCCTTCTTGATCGATTGGGTGATCGATTAAGGAAGGGGTGAATTGATATAGTAATCGATTGGGAGAAATAAGTTGCGAGAACAGAATGTGGCTGGATCGATTGAGCAATCGACTCAGCCTTCTCTTAATCAATTGATCAATCGATTAAAAGGTCCGACAATCGATTGGGTGATCGATTACCCCAGTATTGCGCGAGAGCATAGAAAGGTGTTGAATCGATTCAGTAATCGATTAAGGTTATTCTTAATCAATTGGCTAATCGATTAATCTTCAAAAAATAGTCGTTGAACAGCTAAGTCTGACGTGGTAATCGATTGGGAACCCTAGGCATCGGTATATAGGGTTTTCACGCAGGTTTGAAGCGCAGGGCTCGCATAGTTCTTCGTCGATTCTTCTCCTCCTTCCTCGCCATTTCAAGAGAAGTCTTGGGGCATAGTGTTGCTGCACTTTTAAGGTTCTAGAGGCGATCTCAAGCTTGAAGAAAGCAATGCTAATCCACCCAAGTTTGATCGATATGATCATGGGTTTTGATGTGTGTGCCAATATGATTAGGTTAGGTTTTCAAATTAGTTTGATATGTGTGTTTGAGTCATGCAGGACTTGATAAACCACACATAAGGAACAATGGAGTAGAGTCATTTGAGGGACGAGAGCCAAAGGAAGAGGATTTCAAAGGGCAAGCCACGGGTACAGGTTCTGCAGGATACACATAGACTCAACTTGATGGTTTCGGATCTGTTGAAGAATGGTGCATCTAAGGAACCGTGGACAAGGAAGCAACGATGAGCTGAAGTAAGCGAACTTTGAGGCATACGCAAAGGATGGCATGTGGAGACAAGCCGCGAGCTTGTATGCATCCGAGGGACAAGAGCCAAAGTCAAAGAAGGCTCGAAGGCAACAGGTCAAGGCTGCAAGAAGAGTCAAGTGAGTCGTGAGGGTCCAAGTGCGAGTGAAATATACTCGGGAAGGAAACCCTACGTTTAGGGTTTTACCAGTCGACTAGTAGAGGTTACAGAAAGATCAGTCGACTGATCTTCTATGCATTCGATTGGTGTCGGCTGGGAATTCGAACGTTGGGTTGTAACGTTTAAATTCGGCAGGATCAGTCGACTAGTGTTGGAATCAGTCGACTGTTAATGGCTAGTTTAGCCACAAGCACTATTTAAGGGAGCTCGGTTTGGCTAACTAGGGTTGACGAAATTGGTATTGGTTAAAGGTCAATTAATAGTCTAAGTGCTCAACAGCTTGTGCAAGTTTGTGGCGAGGTTTCTCCACCCACAAGGAGCTATGTGAGCTAGCCGGAGACTTTCCAAGGAGTTATCCACCAACGGATTGGGATTGTCCACCTTACAGATAGCCTGGAGTAAGAGCTTTATCTCCGAACCACGTTAAATTGGTTTGTCATTCCTTTGTGTTTAAGTTAATTGTATTTCCGCTTGCACACTGACACGTATAGGAAGATAACTGAGAGAATTGGGGGTGATCGGCTATTCACCCCCTCTAGCCAGGCCATCGATCTCAACAAGTAGTATCAGAGCGAAGGTTCGCTCATCTACAGACTAATCGCCGAGAGAGCAAAGAGCTAGAGGAAGTTGACATTTTAAAAAAAATTGGGGGATGACATCACCAATCCACCTCTATAATATCGTGACAACTTCGACTATTGAAGGTTGCGGGTGAAGACTTGGTTCGATATGGATTGGGACATGATAATATCCATTGAAGAACCATTCAAAGCCCCAAAAGATAAGCATGGGAAGAAGCTCCAACCACGCTATTGGAACAAGGAGAAATAATCACAATCAAAGGAAAATGAGAAAGTAATATCAATTTTGATTAATATTTCACCTAATGATGTGATTAGTTGTGTAGGTGAATATTGTTGGAGCAATCTATGGTCTGGAGTGACCATGTGTTTTAATGTTTAGGCAAAGGGTTTAAGTTAGGTTCATCCTTGTATTTGATATGTGTATGTGAGTGTGCAGGTTTGCAAGATACACATAGACTTAGCTGGACGGCTTCAGGTCCGGTGAAGGATGGCATGAGGAAATAAGTCGTGAACTTGTATGCACCCAAGGGACCGTGGACAAAGCAAGAACGATGAGCTGAGGGAAGCGTACTTCGAGGCATATGCGAAGGATGGCATGAGGACGAGCCGCGAGTTCGTATGCATCAGAAGGACGAGAGCCAAAGTTGAAGAAGGCTTGAAGGCAATAGGTCGAAGCTGCAAAAGAAGAGTCAGCTGAGTCGTGAGGGTGCGAGTGTGAGAGAATTATATGTTCATGCAGTCTGGCCCGATTGTTATTTTGGTGTTGACAACGATTTAAATTTGGTTGAGTGAATTTGGATTAAGTCGAGGTGGATATGGGAGATCTCACGCTGGCATGGGAAAAGACCTAGTGGGACTAGGTGGAAAAGACCTAGTGGGACTAGGCACACCTAGTGGGACTAGGTGAAATGGAAAAGACCTAGTGGGACTAGGCACACCTAGTGGGACTAGGTGGAAAAGACCTAGTAGGACTAGGTGAAGTGGAAAAGACCTAATGGGACTAGGTCGAGTGAAAAAGACCTAGTGGGACTAGGCATACCTAGTGGGACTAGGTGGAGTCCCAGTGAGTGAAGCTGGGCACGGAGTCTTGGTCCGGGGGACTGAGCACGAGTCAAGAAGGCTAGGGAGCCCGTTCTCTTGACTTAGGGTTGGATTGGAAGCCTCTGGATCGGTCTGGTGACCGATCAGGGATATTGGCATGAACTCCTGTTGTGGATCGATCTGGTGACCGATCCAGATAAGGCTGATCGGTCTGGTGACCGATTAGGGAGAGAATAGAGAACCGTTGGTTGGATTCTGCTTGGCTCCTGATCGGTCTGGTGACCGATCAGGGAGACCTCCTGATCGTTCTGGTGAATGATCAGAGGGATCTTAGACATCGCGAGTTCCTCATTATGACCGATCAGGCTGGAGCCTGATCGGTCAGGGAGTGTCCTGATCGGTCCCCAGACCAATCAGGCCACAACCTGATCGGTCGGGTGATCGAGCAGTGGGTCTGGCCTGCTAAAATGGAGAAACCCTCAGCAAAGGGGTGGATTGGTCTGGTGACCGATCCACAATCTGTGATCGGTCAGGGTGAACGATCACAAGAGGGTCGCGATCCCAGTTTTCTCACTGGGGACCGATCAGGCTGGAGCCTGATCGGACTGGGCCTATCCTGATCGGTCCGGTGACCGATCAGGGTCCTCTCTGATCGGTTCGGTGACCGATCAGAAGCTAAACTTTAATTTGAAATCACTGTCAGATGCTCTGATCGCGTCTATTTTCTCTGATACTCTGACGATTTCTTTGTGATGCGCTTTGCTAAGCTTCTGCTAAGTGTGCAGGTGATACAGGAGGATTCAAACATTGGAGGAGAGTTAACTGGGGACTTTCCCATGCATCAAGTTTGGATGTATTCTGTTTTCAGGTTTCAACGGGCAGCTGGCGCGGCTGGCAACTGATGGAGGCTCAGCTGAAGAGGTCTTCAGTGGACTCAGTGCTCAGGGAGTCAAGGGGTCAGGCTGTGGCACAGTGGATGCTGATGGAGCCTGGTGATGGGAGCAGGAGCTTAAGATGAAGCTAGATGCAAACGAGCGAAGTAGAACAGACAGAAAACTTGGGGAAGGCTTTACTGTTGTTTTGAGCTCGCTGTATCTTCTTGCTTAAGTGATCCTTGTGAGTGTTCCTTCTAGAGTGATCTCCTGTACTCAAGTTCAATCATCCATGAGATCTGTGGAGAGGTTTCTCCACTGAGAAGGAGGCTTCATTATATCCGGTTTCACCGGGGCTTGATCTGCCGACGATCAAAGGATCGCCCACCTTACGGGCAAGCCAAGGAGTAGGGGCAAGTTATCCCCGAACCTTGTAAACGATCCTTGTTAGCGTATTGGGTTTGTCTTTAGTTTCTGCCTTTTGATTCTACTTTGCTTTGCTTCCGCTGAGACTAACTCTAAGTGCAGAAATTGAAAAGAGAGCAAGAAATTTGTGTCTGGCTATATTCACCCCCCCTATAGTCATCCAAGCACCAATAAGTGGTATCAGAGCTTGGGGCTCTGTTCAAACGGCTTAACATCCGAGAGCTAACAACGATGGCTTTGAGAGAAGGTATTAGCACCAGCAGACCACCCTTCTTCGATGGATCAGATTTTCAATATTGGAGGTTAAAAATGGAGTATTACCTCAAGACAAACATCATCATGTGGTTCACTGTCAAGGAGGGTTTTTCTCCTCCAAAGGATGATGAAGGAAAAGAGATGGACTTTTCAAGGTGGTCGGCAGAACAAATCCGGATGGGAGAAGCCGATGCTAAAGTAGTGGTCACCTTGCAATGCGGGATGACAAAGGAGGAGTTGATCAAGGTGGGTCCTTTCACAAGTGCTAAAGATCTATGGAACAAGATTATTGAGCTTCATGAAGGCACTCAAGATACCTGGATAGCCAAGAGGGACTTGTTCCTCAACCAACTTCAAAATCTCACCATGGGAGAAAATGAAAAGGTAAGTGAACTCCATGGACGGTTCAAAGAAGTCTTGAATGGTCTACACTCCATCAATGAAAAGGTAGAAAATCGAGACCTTGTGAGGTATGTGCTCAAAGCTTTCCCTAGGAATGTCTTGTGGTCATCCATGGTGGATGCCTACAAGGTTTCCAAGGATCTTTCCTTTGTTAAGTTAGAAAATCTATTTTGTGAAATGGAACTACACGAGATTTCTAACCAAAGCCCAAAGGAGAAGGGTATTGTTTTAGTGGCAGGTGACAAAAAGAAGAAAAAGGAGGAGGAGAAGACCTACTGTCATGTGGCCCTCATGGCCATAGAGGATTCAAATGAAGAAGGGAGTGATACCGAATCAAGGGACTCCTCAACCGCGCCTTCATCATCTTTGGATGATGAAGAGGTAATCTCTCCCGAGTTAGATAAGTGCTATAAACCATTGCATATCTAACTAGGTTGCTTAAAAAATCCAAGAACAAAGTTAAATTGTTGAAATTGGAAGTAGAAGAATTGAAATCCTCTAGGATGGAGGATATTAATGATTTTCATGATGAATCCCTTAAGGATGAGAACAAGATCCTAAGGAGCGAAATTGAAAACCTCAAGAATATTCTTGAGAAGTTTTCAACTAGCTCCAAAACATTAGACATGATACTAAATTCACAAAGAGTAGTTTATAACAAGGCCGGTATAGGTTACTGACCTAAGGAACCAACCTTTGTATCATTAATGTCAAGAACCCATTTTAGATCATCAAATGATTCTAGGGTTCAAAAAGTCAAAAAGAAAATGACTAAAGCATGGGTGCCTAAGTCCTTCATTGTTGATGCATTAGGTCCCAAAATTTGGGTACCTAAAACTCTATATTTCGAATTGTATAGGTATTGATTGAGGGGGAGCATCTATCAACATGGGTGGTTGATATTGGGTGCTCCAAACACATGAACTATGGTGAATTGTCATCCACCACAATAAGAGGTCTAAATTAGGTTTTTCTTTGGAATTGCCTACATTAAATAAGTTTAGACAACTTCATGGTTTTGTGATCCATAGTTAAATAGATACATGTTTGTGAATTTTCTTATTAGTAAAGTACAACTTTATGATGATGAATTCATTGTGATCAAAGGAGCATGAGTAGTTTCCTGTCGACATTATACTATGCTTCGTTTTGATACAAACTTGATTGGAACCATGAACTTAATACACACTTAGAACTATGAATTTTCCAAGTCAATCCATGAATTATCAATAGAATGGAGAATTAGGATTATAGACTTGATACAAAATTGAGATTAGGACTATGGACTAAATTAGATTATCAAAAGAAGGCTACACTAGTTTCAAAATAAATCAACAAGTTTTGAGGAAAAAAAATATATATTGCATCAATGGTTTAAGTTGACACATGACTTGTTCCTACTATGGATTGCCTAGAATGGTTAGTCTTCTTGCTGCAATTTATAGTTCACTGTAAATATAGAAGTTAGCCAAAATATCAAGACTACAGTTGATTTTTGCGATAACTTACGATATATCTAAGGCTTAAGTTTTTGTTGTTAAGATGAACCTAGTTGAGTATGTCATGACTTTAATGTATGTGTTATTAATATTAATCTATGGCATGAAAATTTCGTTTAAGAACAAGATGAGCACACTACTTCTCAACTTCCTCATTGTTTTATTTGACATGATCACTCATAAGGCTTTGATAGACAAGAACATGAGCTTAAGGTCTAGGGTTAATGCTTTCTTTGTATCAAACTAAGGTTCTATAACTTGTTTATTTTCCCATCTGACTGGTAGCAAACCTGATGTCTTCCATATGCCTGATACTAAATGGATACAAGTCTATTTTTAAGATGTTGAAATCGTAAGGAAATGATTTTCTTTGATATGAAAATATACATTTTGGTTAAGGGACCCTTTTAAGGAACAAATGAATGTTGTTTAATGGAACTCTGTTAGGAGTTAAATCTAATTGTATTAGGGTTTAGAGTGTTTAAAAGTTGAAACAAACCTGTCTATGAAACTGATCAGTTTCAGAAAACCTTCTGTATCACACCTGATCGGTTCACCGACCGATCAGGACTCACCCTGATCGGTCCGGTGACCGATCAGATCAGTTCTAATCAAGGAACTCCCTGAGTGATCCAAAATCTCCTCAGTCTGATCATCCGACCGATCTCTTTTCATCAAATTTGATGAATTATCAATAAACCTACGAAGTAGGATGATGGTTAAGACACTTGGAACATATGATACAAACCTGATCATTCCAAGAACAAAACACAAATCTGATACAAATCAATTACAATTGGAACATATTCATCATACTTGGAGCAAATATAATACTGATTCGATACAAACCCGTGTTGAAATTTTTGAAATTCATATGAATGGGTTGTTTAAATCATGTCTCTTAATCTCTTGCTCCTTGAATAATTTTCAGTCAAGAAACCCCCAGTTATAAAATTTCAATTGTTAATGCAGTCTGATCTTGAACGAATCAGAATTACAGAAATTTTTCTGAAAATTGATCGTTCATAGATAAATCAGAAATTTTTCTATATCAATCATCAGTCTGATGAAGCTGCATTACTACTTGACATATGAAACATATACATGTTTGACCATGCTATAATTCTGTATATGTTTTCATATGCAATTCAAAAATTTACCTTTGATTATTTTGGGTTTGGGGAGAGACTCGTGGTTAAGGAGGAGTTATGTTTAAACTAAATAACCATACCCTATTCGATGTTTGATAAAGAGGGAGAGAATGGTTGATAAAGTTTAGGGCTGTGATTTTGTAGGGGGAAGATCTTGATTCCCTTACGATAATTGAATGGACTTCAATTGATCATTAATACCTAAACTTAAATCGGGTTGTCAAACAACAAAAAGGGGGAGATTGTTGATGCAGTCTGGCCCGATTGTTGTTTTGGTGTTGACAACGATTTAAGTTTGGTTGAGTGAATTCGGATTAAGTCCAGGTGGATATGGGAGATCGTACGCTGGCATGGGAAAAGACCTAGTAGGACTAGGTGGAAAAGACCTAGTGGGACTAGACACACCTAGTGGGACTAGGTGGAAAAGACCTAGTGGGACTAGGTGAAGTGGAAAAGACCTAGTGGGACTAGGCACACCTAGTGGGACTAGGCACACCTAGTGGGACTAGGTGGAGTGAAAAAGACCTAGTGGGACTAGGCATACCTAGTGGGACTAGGTGAAGTCCCAGTGAGTAATGTTGGGCACGGAGTCTTGGTCCGGGGGACTGAGCACGAGTCAAAGAAGGCTAGGGAGCCCGTTCTCTTGACTTATGGTTGGATTGGAAGCCTCTGGATCGGTCTGGTGACCGATCAGGGAGATTGGCACGATCTCCTTGTTGGTGCAGGCAGCACCTAAGTCAAACCTGGGTTTTGATAATGGCATAGGGTTCAAAAGTTAAGATGTTATTTTGGTCTAATGTCTTCACTGAGTGTGCAGAAAGAAGTCCTGGCGAAGGGCTGTTGGGCACCTAGCGAAGGACTGCTAGGCATCGAAACCCTAAGACCTGGCGAAGGGCTGCTGGGCACCTGGCGAAGGGCTGCTAGGAGTCTAAGACCTGGCGAAGGGCTGCTAAGCACCTGGCGAAGGACTGCTTGGTACCGAAGACCTGGCGAAGGGCTGCTAGGCACCTGGCAAAGGATTACTGGGCAAAAGTCCAACCGGAGGAGCCGGTTAGCAAAGGGTAAACTCTCCTGAGAGGAGTAGGTGAGGACGCGCTCCCCGTCGAGGGAACAGTAGGCGTCGGTTCGACCTAGGGTTCCATTTGGGAGACCCGAAGTCAGAACTAAGACAGCTACGGCTGTAAAAACTAACTAACATTCTTGCCTTGTTTGTTGTGGAACTAACCTTGGATGCAGGGACCAAAGGAATGTGATTCTGCAGCTCAAAACGCCACAAACGAGAGGGGCAGCAGCAGGGCTAGGCGCCCGGGAGGTCCCGGGCGCCCAAGGTCAAAGCCAAACGAGCAGTTAAGCAAGAATCTCTTCGAAAGCTTACTGGGTTAGGCGCCCTGATGGTCCCGGGCGCCCTGAAGGTCCCGGGCGCCCTGGGTCAAAGACAAACTGTGATCGAAGCAAAATCAGCCACGAAGCTGGCAGACCAAGTCAAGCAGGGGCACCCCCGACGTCCCGGGCGCCCCCGTCAGCTCCAGAGCCGATTCGGAGGGGATAAGTGCTGACCGAGCTTCGGATAAAGGTTTCTGGATCCGAAGGCATGTGTCAGGCGCCCCCGACGTCCCAGGCGCCCCCAGGAGCAATATAAAAGGGGCTCGACCCTTAAGGTTTCAATATCACTTTTTCCAATGCTTCCAAGCTCTTCGTTCAAGCGCTCTGCTCCGGCAAACTCCGTTCTCGACATTCTAGCGCCGACGACAACCCTCTGCTCCGAAAACGATCCACACCGGGCGTCCGTAACGAAGAGTATACTTGTTTACTTACTGCACTAATATTGTAACAATTTCTGTAATCTTTTGAGCTTCTATAGAATTGCCCGCAGTAAACGGTCAAGGACCGTGGGCCTTGGAGTAGGAGTCGAACGCGACTCCGAACCAAGTAAAACTACTTGAGTTATGTGTGTGTGTTTTATTTAAATTCCGCTGCGTACTTTCTCTTTTTAATCCGAAACGTTTTCACGATATTCACCCCCCCCTCTATCGTGTTTACTCGATCCAACAAGTGGTATCAGAGCAGGGAAGCTCAAATTTGGTGCAACCACCAATTTAAGAGTTTTTCGGATTTTTCTTCGAAATTTTTATTTTCTTTTTCGATCGAATTTTTATCGTTAATCGAGGTTGGTGCAACACCACTCGATAATTCTTTTTATATCTTCTTCACGCACTGCTAATCCAAGACCAAGTCTTGGGACATTTTTTTTGTTAATTTTATTTTAGGAATCTCTAAATAGCCATGCAAGAAGGGTTCAGTATAGCCAGACCACCACTCTTCAGTGGGGAGGACTTCTCCTACTGGAAGAGTTGGATGGAAGTCCACCTGAAAACTCAAGTGGACATATGGATAATTATCCAATCTAGACTGGAAATCCCAAAAAACGCTGAAGGAGTGCCACAGTCTTACACAGAATGGGATCCCGCACTGAAAAGGAAGATCGAAGCCAATGCTAAAGCGACTCAAACACTCCAATGCGGCCTAACTAAAGAAGAGCTTAACCGGGTGGGACCATTCAATAGTGCAAAGGAACTCTGGGGTAAGTTAATTGAGTTGCACGAAGGAACCTCCGACACCCGAATCAGCAAGAGGGACCTACTGCTAAACAAGTTGTACACAATCAAGATGAACGACAGCGAATCTGCAGCCCAGCTCCACGCCAGAATCCAGGAGTTGATGAACAGTCTGCATTCAATCGGTCACAAGGTAGAAAACCGTGACCTGATCAGGTACACCCTTAACGCTTTCCCAAGAAACACTTTATGGGCATCTATGGTAGATGCGTACAAAGTTTCAAGGGATTTGTCTAAAATCAAATTAGATGAGTTGTTTTCTGAACTTGAATTACATGAGCAGACTAACTGCACCCTGGCCGAGAAAGGTATTGCTTTTGTTGCAGGTAAAACTGGAAAGATGACCAAGAAGAAGCCTCAACCTGCACCCGAGTCTGACTCAGACTCAGACTCAGAAGACAGCGAAGGAAATCGACCCAAACTGGTTTGGCTAGCCCGGGACTACTACAAGGAACTGAAAAACCAGACCAACAGAAGAAAAGCCAGCCGAAGAAAGGAAGAGCCAGCTGAACCTTCAAATGAAAAGACCAAACCAAATGTGACCTGCTACGAATGCAAAAAGAAGGGTCACTACAAGACGGAATGCCCCAATCTAAAGGAGACGAAGAAGACAAGAAAGAAGAAGGCCCTTCAAGCAACGTGGGACGAGTCTTTCTCTGAAGAAGAAGAAGAGGCTCCACAGTCAAACCTACTTGCCCTGACTGCTTCGGAAGAAATCGAGACCGAATCAGAATCGGAGCCAGACGACGGAAAGCTCACATTTTCAGAGGACGACAAAATCACTGTAAGTGGGTTTTCTAGAGTTCAATTATCAGAATTAATTGCCTATATATCTCACGACTTGGCGAAAGCCAAAATCCGAGTCGAGTCCCTCCGACAAGAAGTAAAACTCCTAAAAGAGGGAGCTGACTCTAGATCCTTAACTGAAAAGGTTTAAGAAGGAACCTCTACTCAAGTTGAAAAACTTAAGAAACAGAACTCCTCCTTGAAAACTCAAGTCAAGGACCTTAGAGCAGCTTTGGAACGATTCACTTCGGGTTCCAAGGGTCTTGATATGATCCTTGGAAAACAAAAGTCCGTTCTAAATCGATCCAGGTTAGGTTATCGAACCAAGGCTAGACAAAGGTCTTACTATGTTGTACTGAATCAGTCTAGACCCAAAGTTCAGGCATGGGTACCCAAACTATGCCTGAGCAACCAAGCTGAACCAAATCAATATTGGATCCCCAAGAACAAGATTTATATCTTGCCTAATCATTACCGTGGCTTTAGTCCAGGGGAAGCCAACTTAAAAACAATTTTCATAATTAAATGAATTTCTTTTCTTATTTTAAATTGCATGATTGTGTGTCTATTTATTTTCTGCAATTTACCATGTTTAGACTTTGAACTGATTAGATTAAGGACTAACACGATTAACTGAAATTTGAACAACATAGTATTGGGTGGAGGTGAGATGATAGTATGTTAGGGAAGCTATTTTGGCGGAACTAGCAGAAGCTACCGATCCAAGACCCAAACTAGTTAGACCAGAATTTATCAAAAAGTAATTTTGAAAATGAAATTTCACTAAAAGGCTTTGTCAAGGAAAGGGTTGATGATCCAATAAGGCTACGGCCAAAGAAGGCCTTGTGCCTCGCCAAGACCTGGAAGCCAATTTTTGAAATTCAAATTCAATTTACTCTTTGTCAAATTCGAATCTAACACAAATTTTCAGTTAATCTTAGATTCAAATATTATTTTTTAAAATAAATTTAAATTGTGTTTAAAATTAATTTAACTTTTCAAAATTAATCATGATCTTTTCAAAATAAATTTTTCTACTAAAATCTGTCTCACAAAAACCCATAAGGTTAACGTGATTGATAACTCTAGATTGGGTGAGACAGACTAGGTTGTGAAAATCAATTTAGGCTATCCCTGATTCTAATTGGATCCAAATCAACAAACTCTTTATGTGTAGGAACATAAAGATTTGGACCAATGGATGTTGGATAGCGGTTGCTCCAGACACATGACTGGGGATAAATTGAAATTCACCAAACTCAAGTTCAAGAACCTAGGCTCAGTAGCATTTGGCAACAATGCTACACTCAAAGTGGTTGGGTCAGGTAACATTGAACTCAAATCTGACTTTGTTATTAAAAAGGTACTTTTGGTTGAAGATTTTAAATTTAACTTACTTAGCATAAGTCAATTGTGTGATACTGGCTATGTAGTTACCATTACTAACTCTAACTACCTAATTAGAAACTTGCAAGACTCAGAGATCATGCTTAAGGGCTATAGGAAAAATAATGTTTACACGATAAACCTACCCTTAGTACCTAAATGCATGTTAACTCAGTTAGAAGAATCAAACCTCTGGCATAGGAGATTAGGTCACACTAATCTGAGATTAATTTCAAAAATCACTCAACTTGGCCTAATTAAAGGTATACCTAAAATCAAGAATCATGAAAACTTAATATGTGAATCATGCAATCAAGGTAAACAAACTAGAACTAATCACAAACTAATTTAATCAGACCTAACTCAAACCACACTTGAGCTCCTGCACCTTGACCTATTTGATTCACATGGAGCCAAGTCACTAAGCGGAAACCGGTACTGCTTAGTAATTGTTGATGATTACTCTAGGTTTACCTGGGTTAGGTTTCTAAAGACCAAAGATGAAACCCTAAACCTATTTAGTGATTTTTGTAAGTTAATTGAAAATCAAAATGATACCAAAATCAAAAGACTTAGGAGTGATCACGGGGGAGAGTTTGAAAATCAACGATTCAAGGAGTTTTGTAAGATAAACGGGTATATACACGAATTTTCGTGTCCTAGAACCCCCCAGCAAAATGGGATAGTTGAACGGAAAAATAGAACCCTACAAGAAGCCGCTAGGGCTATGCTCAATGAATTCAATCTAGCTAACCAATTTTTGGCAGAAGCAATTAGTACGGCTTGTTACATCCAAAATAGGGTCCTAATTAACAAACGACGCAATAAAACATCCTATGAATTATACTACCATAGACTTCCAAACCTACATTACCTAAGGGTCTTTGGGTGCAAAGTCCATATCCTAAACACCAAGGACTATCTAGGTAAATTCCAGTCTAAGTCAACCCGGAAACGCACTTAGCATCCCTAAAAAGAATATTAAGATACATTAAGGGCACCCTAAATGTAGGGATTTGGTATCCTAGGATCTTAACTTTTGACTTGTCAGGATACTCAGATTTTGACTATGCTAGCTGTAAACTAGATAGAAAAAGTACAAGTGGAAGCTGCCAACTTTTAGGAAATAGTCTAGTAAGATGATGTAGCAGAAAGCAACACTGTGTAGCTCTATCCACAACTGAAGCTGAGTATGTTGCTTTAGGAGAGTGTGTAGCACAACTCTTATGGATGATGAACACTCTTAAAGGATTCCAGCTCAACTACACTCAAACTCAGGTCTACATTGATAATACAAGCTCAATTAATCTAACTAAGAATCCAATCCAACACTCTAGAACTAAACACATAAAAGTCAAACACCACTTCTAAGAGATCATGTAGCCAGGGGTGAGATAGTCCTTAAGCATGTAGACTCTAAATCTAACATAGCTGACATATTCACCAAACCCCTACCTGAGTCTGAGTTCAGCTCACTAAGAAGGCAGTTAGGATTATGCTTGGTAGAATAGAGTTGCTCTACTTCTGTGTTTTAGTAAAACTGTTTTATTACTTATCAGTTCCTACTTAATTTGCTCTACTTCTTTGTGCATTTTTAAAATAATTTTTTGACTTAGTTTTTCTTAAGAAAAATTACCCCTTTCAAAACTAGGGTTTTTTCGTAAATGGACTTAGCCTAGGCCCTAACCCTAGAATTGCATGCACCTATAGATCTAGAAGCCAGCGTCTCACAAGCACCTTAGGGTACTTTTGATTGATAACCTAGAATGGGTTGAGATGCTTAGGTCTTTGTCTTAATTCAAGATGCTTTAAGTCAGTGCATCTGCAGTAATTGGGGCACTAAATACAAATTAAACAGTAATCAGGTTAAGTGTCAAGCTTAGAAAATCTAACTTGAATAGAACACTTAACTTAACTAACCCTAGCGAAAGCTACTGTTTATAACAGTTAGTAAGTAGCTAATTGGGTTAGACAGGACCCGAAAGATAAAATTAGAATTGATTTGGTCCAGTTTATACCTTGAATTGGTTCAGTACAGCACCTTGCTTCTTTTGCTATATTGTTTTGCTATATTGTTTTTTTTATATATGGCAAAGGGGGAGAGATTGGAAAGGAGAGAAGAGAAGGTTTCAAAAAAATTTTCAAATTTCAAAACTTTATCTCCTTTTTCAAAAAGTAAAATTCCTTAAGTCAATTGCCTTTTACTTGACTTAAATTATTTTCAAAATTTATTTCAAAGCACTTGACTTAAATTATTTTCAAAATTTATTTCAAAGCACTTGACTTAAATTATTTTCAAAATTTATTTCAAAAGCACTTGACTTAAATAGAAAAGTTTCTAAGTATTAATTTTAAAATTTCCTTGAAAACTTTCTAAAATGCTAAAGAGGTTGGAAAAAATTTTTCACAACTCAAAAATATGGTAGAAATTTTTTCTGAAAAGTTTCTAAGTATTAATTTCAAATTTTCCTTGAAAATTTTCTAAAGTGCAAAAACTAAGTATTTACTTGAAAATTTTCTAAGTGTAAATTTTCTAAGTATAAATTTCCAAGTGCCCAACCCAAAATATTTTTTGAAAAATGTTTTCTAACTTAAACTTTTTTGAAAATGTTCTAAGTATTGAAAAACAATTTCCCTTTTAGACTTAAATATGTTTTCAAACCCCGCGAACCTTTGAAAACCCTAGGAGGAGATTCCTTCCAGGGGGAGGAAATTAATTTAGCGTTTTTTACTGTTTGTGTGTTTAAACATAACTTTTTGAATCAGGTTGCCATAAATCAAAAAGGGGGAGATTGTTGGTGCAGGCAGCACCTAATTCAAACCTAGGTTTTGATAATGGCAAAGGGTTCAAAAGTTAAGATGTTATTTTGGTCTAATGTGTTCACTGAGTGTGCAGAAAGAAGTCCTAGCGAAGGGTTGCTGGGCACCTAGCGAAGGACTGCTAGGCATTGAAACCCTAAGACCTGCCGAAGGGATGCTAGGCACCTGGCGAAGGGCTTCTAGGAGTCTAAGACCTGGCGAAGGGCTGCTAGGCACCTGGCGAAGGACTGCTTGGTACCGAAGACCTGGCGAAGGGCTGCTAGGCACCTGGCGAAGGACTGCTGGGCAAAAGTCCAACCGGAGGAGCCGGTTGGCAAAAGGTAAACTCTCCTGAGAGGAGTAGGTGAGGACGCGTTCCCCGTCGAGGGAACAGTAGGCGTCGGTTCGACCTAGGGTTCCATTTGGGAGACCCGAAGTCAGAACCAAGACAGCTACGACTGTAAATACTAACTAACATTCTTGCCTTGTTTGTTGTGGAACTAACCTTGGATGCAGGGACCCAAGGAATGTGTTTCTGCAGCTCAGAACGCCCCATAGGAGAGGGGCAGCAACTGGGCTAGGCGCTCGGGAGGTCCCGGGCGCCCAAGGTCAAAGCCAAACGAGCAGTTAAGCAAGAATCGCTTCGAAAGCTTACTGGGCCAGGCGCCCTGATGGTCCCGGGTGCCCTGAAAGTCCCGGGTGCCCTGGATGTCCCGGGCACCCTGGGTCAAAGCCAAACTGTGATCGAAGCAAAATCAGTCACGAAGCCAGCAGACCAAGTCAAGTAGGGCGCCCCCGATGTCCCGGGCGCCCCCGTCAGCTCCAGAGCCGATTCGGAGGGGATAAGCACTGACCGAGCTACGGATAAAGGTTTTCGGATCCGAAGGCACGTGTCAGGCACCCCTAGGAGCATTATAAAACGGGCTCGACCCCTAAGGCTTCGATATCACTTTTTCCAACGCTTCCAAGCTCTTCGTTCAAGTGCTCTACTCCGACAAACTCCATTCTCAACATTCTAGCGTCGACGACGACCCTCTGCTCCGAAGAACGATCCACACCGGGCGTCGGTAACGAAGAGTATACTTGTTTACTTACTGCACTAATATTGTAACAATTTCTGTAATCTTTTGCGCTACTATAGAATTGCCTGCAGTAAACAGTCAAGGACCGTGGGCCTTGGAGTAGGAGCCGAACGCGACTCCGAACCAAGTAAAACTACTTGAGTTCTGTGTGTGTGTTTTATTTAAATTTCGCTGCGTACTTTCTCTTTTTAATCCGAAACATTTTCACGATATTCACCCCCCCCTCTATCGTGTTTACTCGATCCAACACTCCTGTTGTGGATCAGTCTGTTGACCGATCCAGATAAGGCAGATCGGTCTGGTGACCGATCAGGGAGAGAACAGAGAACCCTTGGTTGGCTTCTGCTTGGCTCCTGATCAGTTTGGTAACCGATCAGGGAGACCTCCTGATCGTTCTGGTGAATGATCAGAGGGATCTTAGACTTCGCGAGTTCCTCATTATGACCGATCAGGCTGGAGCCTGATCGGTTAGGGAGTGTCCTGATCGGTCCCCAGACCGATCAGGCCACAACTTGATTGGTCGGGTGACCGATCAGTGGGTTTGGCCTGCTAAAATGGAGAAACCCTCGGCAAAGGGGTGGATCGGTCTGGTGACCAATCCACGACCTATGATCGGTCAGGGTGAACGTTCACAAGAGGGTTGTGATCACAGTTTTCTCACTGGGGACCGATCAGGCTGGAGCTTGATCAGACTGAGCCTATCCTTATCGGTCCGGTGACCGATCAGGGTCCTCTCTGATCGGTCCAGTGACCGATCGAAGCTAAACTTTAATTTGAAATCACTGTCAGACGCTCTGATCGCGTCTGTTTTCTCTGATACTCTGACAATTTCTTTGTGATGAGCTTTGCTAAGCTTCTGCTAAGTGTGAAGGTGATACAGGAGGATTCAAACATTGGAGGAGAGTCAACTGGGGACTTTCCCATGGATCAGGTTTGGATGTATTCTATTTTCAGGTTTCAACGGGCAGCTGGCGCGGCTAGGAACTGACGGAGGCTCAGCTGAAGAGGTCTTCAATGGACTGAGTGCTCAGGGAGTCAGGGGGTCAGGCTGTGGCTCAGTGGATACTGTTGGAGCCTGGTGATGGGAGCAGGAGCTTAAGATGAAGCTGGATGTAGATGAGCAAAGAAGAACAGACAGAAAACTTGGGGAAGGCTTTGCTGTTGTTTTGAGCTCGCTGTATCTTCTTGCTTAAGTGATCCTTGTGAGCGTTCCTTCTAGAGTGATCTCCTGTACTCATGTTCAATCATCCGTGAGATCTATGGAGAGGTTTCTCCATCGAGAAGGAGGCTTCATTATATCCAGTTTCACCGGGGCTTGATCTGCCGACGATCAAGGGATCGCCCACCTTACGGGCACGCCAAGGAGTAGGGGCAAGTTATCCCCGAACCTTGTAAACGATCCTTGTTAGCGTATTGGGTTTGTCTTTAGTTTCTGCCTTTTGTTTCTTCTTTGCTTTGCTTCCGCTGCAACTAACTCTAAGTGCAGAAATTGAAAAGAGAGCAAGAAATTTGTGTCTGACTACATTCACCCCCCCCCTCTATAACCATCCAAGCACCAACATTATACTCGGGAAGGGAAACCCTAGGTTTAGGGTTTGGGCAGTCGATTGGCGCTTGGAACAGTCGGCTGATGTAGAGCACAGAAAGATCAGTCGACTGATCTTATATGCAGTCGACTGGTGTCGCTAGAATTTGAACGTTGGGGCTGTAACGTTCGAATCCAAGAGGACCAGATGACTGGTAATGGCTATATCAGCTATGAGCTCTATTTAAGAGATCTCGGTTTGGCTGAGCAAAGGTTGATGAAATAAGCTTGGGTAAAGCTTATTAGTAGTCTCCAAGTGCTCAGGTATTGTCGAGAATTTGTGGAGAGGTTTCTCCACCCGCAAGTAGCGACACGAGCTAGCCAGAGGCTTTCCGGGGAGTTATCCACTGACGGATCGGGATCGTCCACCTTACAGGCAGTCGTGGAGTAGGAGCCTTATCTCCGAACCACGTTAAATTGGCTTGTCTTCCTTTATGTTGGCTTTAGTTTGTTTTGTATTCCATTGTGAACTAACACGTGTAGGAAGTATCGGCAAATCAAGTGGGTGAACGGCTGTTCACCCCCCTCTAACCGTACGCATCGGTCCCAACAAGTGGTATCAGAGCCGGGGTCGCTTGTCTACGGACTAACCGGCGGGAGAGCAAAAGGCTAGAGGGAATGGCGCTTGAAGAATGCTTAGGGGGCGATGTCAATGTTCCACCTCCCTCCGACCGTGAGAGTTTCGATTATTGGAGGATCCAAACAAAGACTTGGTTCGGAATGGATTGGGATCTCATGATCGTGCTAAAAGAACCATTTGAAGTCCCGAAAGATAAACATGGGAAAAAGCTCCAACCACGATATTGGAATGAGGAGCAACAAACACAATTGAAGGCAAATGATAAGGTAATTTCAATTTTACTTAATATTTTGTCTAACGATGTGATTAGCCGTGTAGGTGAATATAAAAATGCACATAAACTATGGAGCAAAATATTAGCGCTTCATGAAAATCCTACACAAGCTCAAGTAGTGGAAGAGCACAAGGAAATGAGTTTAATGGTCCAAGAAGAGGAGAATGATCAATCGGATGAGGAAAGAAGCTCAACATCCGAAGAGGAGGAGAAAGAAGAAAAAGATTCATCCATCTCCTCAAGTGAAGTGGTACAAGAAATTGAAGAATCATCCACTTCATCAAATGGGGAAGAAGAAGTCTCCACTTCAAGGATTGAGGGGGCGGAGAGACCATCCTCAATACCAGAGCAAGAAGAAGCTTCCACCTTCTCCAAAGTAAAGTCAAAAGACCATATTATTTGCTTTGGGTGCAATGAGAAGGGGCACTACAAGGTCAAGTGTCCATTGAGTAAGAAAAAGGAGGTAAACCCTAAACCCAAGTCAATTGCTTCAAAATCTAACATGGGTTATAGGGAAAAGAAGAAGATACATATTAGGTGCTTCACATGTGGTGAGCTAGGACACTACCACACCAAATGCTCAAGGAAAGGAGAATTCAAGAAGTTGGAGCATTTGAGAAAGTGGGAGAAGAAGAAGAAAAATAAAAGCTCACATCAAGGAGGAGCCACAAGGGTAAGGGAGGTAATCCTTAACTTTAGATGTAATTTAAATTCCTTCATGCATGTTAAAAATAATGTCAATTATTCACCCATGCATAATTTTGGATTTAAATACCATGATAGGAGTAAGGTTAATAATGGAGGTCAAAACCATAGGAAAATCATTCATAATGATAAATCCAAAACCATTAGACATAAGGACCAAGACATTAATCCCAAGAAGGGGAGACACATGCCTAGAATGGGTAGGTCTAGGAATGTCCAAGGTGGACATGTCAATTCTAGGTTTAAGAACCTAGAAAGGGAAAATCAAGTCTTGAGAGTAAAGCTTGACAAATTAGAGAAAATCCTAGATAGATTCACTATTGTATCTAAGAGTTTAGGTATGGTGTTGGGTAGTCAAAACCCCAACAATGATAAATCGGGTCTAGGATACCGATCTAAGTGCTCCAATGCTATGGAGAAGTCATATGCAACGGTGTCATATGACTATAGCAAAGGAAAGTTCAAAAATGGCAAGGGAATGTCATTTAAGGGGAAGAAGAGCTTAACCAAGGATAAGGTGTCTAAGGTTAGGTTTGTAGGCTAAGGATCACCAGAGATATACCGATGTGGCCTTGTGTTCATAGATGAGTCACCTAGAGAGGTGGCTAAGGCTAAGAGCTCAAGGGGGAGCTCTAAGAGCTAAGTTGGGACCCATGGTCAATGGATCTCGGGAGAATTTCTCCTGCAAGTCTAGATGGAACATGGAGTGTGTCAAAGGATGCGGAGACGGATTTGAGTCTCAATCCTAGGGATTTGGCACATTAAATTTAAGTATCATGCATAAAATATGACATAGGAGTCATATTACATGGAAGTTGATTTTTGATGTGTAGATGTCATATAAACCAATGCTAGGGATGCATAGTGATTTGGTATGGGCAGATACATCATAAGGAGGCCAAAACTAGGACTTTAGGTTAAGATTCAATTGAACCATTTAGATAGTTTTGAGTTTTGTGTCAATCTTGAGATTAGTAATAGATACATTTTTTAATGTATTTTTCCCAAGTAGACACGGGTACCACAAACCTCTCTACAAAATTTGAGAATTTTTGCAGATTTGTGAAATTTCTAGTGCATTTCTGAAATTAGGTTAGAAATGTTGAAAATGCAGTTTTCAGGGTACCAATCGACTGGTAAAGGGGGTAGTCGACTGGTAACAGTGTTTTTGGAGAGAGACTAGCTACTGTATAGTTTTTCGATGGGGATCAATCGACTGGTAACTGTCTCAGTCGACTGATACAGGCTGAAACTGTTTTTCAGCAATCGAAAAGTGTCCTAATGATGTAAAATAAGTGTATAATCTTATGGGGGTTAATACACTTTGTTTATGATCATAAAAGGTTAATGGACCCCCGTGGGCATGGCGCGATTGGTAATGGCTCACTTGGGTGATCCCTCACTTCTCGGGTTCGATCCCTCTCTGGTAGAGTGCGCAGTATGCTGACGGAAGAAATCGCCACAGGCTACTGCGTGGTCGGGTCATTGGGTACCGATATCATCAGTGGTGAAGTCACCACGTGTCTCCGTCCCACGATTTACTCTCGTTGACTGGTGGGGACTCTCGTTGAAGGCTGTGGGGCAGGGTCGGTCAGCCAAGCGGATTAGTTGGGCGCAAGCCTGGATACCCCTTGTAAATAAAAAAAAGGTTAAAGGTGTAGGACCGGTGTCGTCGATGGAGGGGGGGTGAATATCGAGCAAAAAATCATTTTGCGGAAATCGTAAACATTTCGAATCTTCATTCTAGACTCAGAGCATTAGTGCAGCGGAAAATGAACAGAACGAAGAAATCACAACACAGCGCACATGGGATTTTTACTTGGTTCCCAACCCCCCAGGGTCAGTACATCCAAGGCCTAGGCACGGGAACGCCCGTGCACTATTGGTCTCCTTTTCGGACTTTCTGGAGGTGGAGAAACCCGTCTTACAGTGCAGAATTACAATAAAAAAAAGATAATAAATTGAATGCGGAATAATAAAAGCAAACCAAAACAATTTATGTCGAAGCCTCGGTCGATCTGGACCTCCGAAGTGCCGCGCACTTCCTCATGGAGCCTCCCAGTCGCAGAACCTTGTCTTCAGCGTTTTGTCGTCAGTCAGAAAGCTCAGAATCACTCTTGGAAGTTGTGTTTGAAGCTGAGGGATCGAAGCCCCTTTTATAGGCTTCATACGGGCGCCTGTGATGATGGGGGCGCCCCTATGGACTTGGTCAAACATTATCCCCGCGCCGAACTCGTCGCGGCTAATAAAACCTCTGACCAGGGCGCCCTAGACCTCCCGGGCTCCTGAATGAATGCTTATCTCTGCTTCGAACTCGAAACAGCAAATACAGCTTTCAACTTGGGCGCCTGTATCATCCCGGGCGCCTGAATGGAAGTCTATTCTGCCTTCTTCACGAAACTGCCACTTTGTTCTTTGAGCCAGGCGCCCCTATTAATGGGGGCGCCTGGATGCTGTTGGGCACCCCTATTGATGGGGGTGCCTGGCCTCAAGGTTTCCAGCCCAGTTTCTTTCTTTCTTTGTCTTCCAATCTTGGTACCTGCAAGATACACAACTACAAAGCAAATATACACACAATATTAGCCTTAAGGACTTGGTTCTGACTTTGGATTTCCACGAAACCCTAGGTCGAACTGACACAAGCTCTCACCCCCGAGAACGCGCCTTTCACCTACTCCATTTAGGAGACGGTTGCCACCCTGTCCTTCGGGCGGACTTTTGTTTAGCCTCCGATACTCTCGGATCTCGAGACGTCTGAACCCTGACCCGTCTCTACTTCTGTTCTTAGTCATCGCTCAGCTAAGTTGCTCAGTCCCTCTGACCAAGACTTCAAGCCCAAACCCTAGGTCCAGGACTTCGGTACACAACCCTTGGCCAGGTCTTCGTGCCCAATTCCTCGAACCAGGTCTTCGGTGCCCAACCCTCAGCCAGGTCTTCGTGCCCAGTCCTCGACCAAGACTTTGTGCCCACCTTCCGAGCAGGTCTTTGGTGCCCAGCCCTTTTCCAGGTCTTAGTGCCCAGCTTCACTAACCAGGTCTTAGTGCCCAGCTTCACTCACCAGGTCTTAGTGCCTAGGTTAACTAGGACTTTTCTTCCACTTTGGTTACTCTTCTCTTAACTCTCCTTCCCTTGTTCAATGTATCACTGACTTAAGTATATTGTCAAACATTAAAACACTTAGAGGAGGACATCACTGATGCAACTTGCACCAACAATCTCCCCCTTTTTGATGTTTGACAATATCTTAAGTTAGATTTGTTGAAAGGGCTAAACCCTGAAAAAATAATCTCAGTTTTGAAAATTCATTTTGATCTTTTGGGAGAAAAAAAACTTCTAACTTAGGCTTACTTTCCCCCTTTTTGAAAAACATTTTGATTTTCCTTTTTGATCCTTCGGTAAGAGAGCAAAAATTTTCTAACTTAAGCGCACCTCTCCCCCTTTGTCATATATCAAAAAAAAATCATCAAAAAAAACGCTTGCACCAACAATGAAACCATTTTGTTCTTTTGTAAATACTTAGTACAAATTTTTGAAAGCATAGTAATACTAAGTACTTAAATTTCCAGAATAAATCCATTTTGAAGAGTATTGTGCAATTCTGAAAAATATTTTGTATTTGTAAGAAAATTTTTGATCTGAAAAATATTTTCCTTAGAAAAATTTTAGAAAAGATTTTTCAAGAATGCAAGTACTTTTGAACAATATTCGAGCTTTGAAAAAATAAAAGTACTTTTGAAAAAATTATGAATTTAAAAAATATAAGTACTTTGAAAAATATTATGAGGTTTTTGAGAAGTATAAGTACTTTTGAAAAATATTATTTTTAAAATATAATACTTGACTTGACTTGGTTTCTTTTTCAGTCTGACACAATCCTAGGAAACCTTGTTGACTACAAGGATATTTTCCTAAGTGTCCTGAAAAATTCTTCAAATTCAAGTAAGTACTATTTCCAAACAGAATTTTGATAAGCAAAAAAAATGATAGTACTTTGCAAGTACATTTTGAAAAATGTATGAACTTTTGAAGACACAATATTCTACTTGACTTGGTTTATCTTCCAGTCTGACACAATCCTAGGAAACCTTGTTAGCTACAAGGACATTTTCCTAAGTGTCCTGGAAAATTTTTCAAACTCAAGAAAAATATTATTTCACATTGATTAAAACTAGATAAATTTTTGAAAATAATAATATTTTTAAAGAAAAATTATTAAAATGATAGTATTTGAAAGGATACTTATGTTTTCAAAAGGATTTGAAAATACCGTGCATGAAAACATTTGAAATATTCAATAATTCTTTTAATTTGCCCTCCCCCTAAACTTGACCCAGTCCTGGGAAGCTTGTTGACCACAAGTACTCTTCCTTTGAGTCTTTAGGATTTGGTTCAGATCAAAAAGAATTATTTAACAATTTCAAAAATAATTGCCAACAAAAAAATTTAAAAAAACTTGTCAGAGAATTTTCTTTTGACTTAGACTCCCCTAAATTTAACACATCCTAGGAGTCCTTGTTGATCATGAGGCATATTTCCTCTGTGTCTTTTAGGATTTATCAAAGTCAAAGCAACAGGTAATTTTTGAAAATATAATTTTTTAAAGCATAAGCATTTTTCGGAAACACAAGTGATAATGATTTAAAGCACAGTTTTTGAAAAGTATTTTCAAATGATAAAAATATTTTTTTTAAAAAAACTCCCCCTGTACCTGACACCGTTTGACTCTATCTAAGTGCCTTAAGGAACTTTAGTGTTGTCCTAAGAGGCTTGTGTCTAATTGTGTGAGTCAAACAATTTTCAAAAGGGTATAATTTTTGAAAACATATAATATATTGGTAATCAGACAATCATGAAATCCATAAAAATATTATTATGTTAAAGCACTATTTTGAAAATATATTTTTAGAAAGTATTCTAGCAATTTTGAAAAATATTTTTGAAAAATATTTTTCAATTTATTAGTCCTTAACATCTCACCTATTCTAGATGTCTTAATACAGCAAGCATGGTTGCCTGATGAGTGTATTTTGAGATGCTTGAATCATTTTCTTTAATTTATTATTAAATATAAGATTTAATTGAAACTTGTGTTAGATTCAAATCTAGCAATAGTAAAGTGAATTTGATTTTCAGTAATTGGCTTCCAGATCTTGGCGAGGCTCAAGGCCTTCTTTGGTCCTAGCCTTATTGGATCATCAACCCTTTCCTTAACAAAGCCTTTTATAGAAAATTCATCTTCAAGTTACTTCTTGAAAGATTTTGGTCTAACTAGCTTAGGTTTTGGATCGGTAGCTTCGGCTAGTTCCACCAGAAGGCTTCCCTAACGTACTATCATCTCACCTCCACCTAATATTAGGCTGATCAAGTTTCAATTTGTCTTTTTCCTATGACCGTTCTAAATCATGCATAAAATTAAACGTGAATGACATGACATATATTTAAAGTAAATAGCAGATGCATGTACATGGCGGTTATGCATGAGTCAAACAAGTCAAGGAATTTTATTTTAAGTTTCTAACAATGTATCAAATTCCCGATTTGATACATGTCGTGTGAACCCGTGAATATGCCAACCCTCTTTGACATATTTAATTTCATTAAATTAATTGTTGCGGTTTGGGTAAAATTTTATTTAGTTTGAGTTTAAGGTATTTAAGAATTAATTGAACTAATTAAGAATTAATTGGGTTTGAATTAATTAAAGATTAAATTGAATTAATTTGAATTAATTAAGATTTAATTGAATTAATTAAGATTTAATTGAATTAAGTTGAATTAATTTGAATTTGAATTAATTAAAGATTAAATTGAATTAATTTGAATTAATTAAGATTTAATTGAATTAATTACGAATTAATTGAATTCTAGCGGTGGTGGTGGCATCGTCGAATACTGTTGAGACGAAACCTGAAACTGAGGCGGAGGCTACGGAACTAACCCTCCGACAAGGTGCTGAGCCTGCAAAGCAGACCCTCCATCAGGGTACTAAGGTGGATACGTCATAGACGGATATGCTAAATAAGTCTGATGTGGAGGGATAGACTGCTGCTGAGGTCCTACCTCTAAACTCTGAGATATAGGTGGGGTATAGCTGGCCTCGTATCTCAGCATAAAATAGGCACGTGCTGGAGGGGCCAACGGTGGCTGACGGAAAGAAGACTGTGTCCTGTGCCCTCCCCTCTGAGATCCTGACTGTCCAGAATGTCCACTCTAACTAGCAGCTCCAGTCTTCTCGTTCTGTGCCTTCAGTGCACAGTCTCGGCTCAGGTGTCCTAGACACTTGCAATAGTAACAAACCGAATGCCCTAATGGACAATCCGTCCTAATATGCTCTTGAGATCCACACTGTACACAGTGTGATCCAACAATTCACTTCTCTCGATTCTGCTAAGGAGACCGGAACGATCCTACTGAGGAACGACCTGACTTCTGGGGTCTGGATGATGCCTCAAAGATGCTCTGGCTGTCGCGCATCTGCCCAATGGTCTGCGGCTGCTGAGTCTGAACTAAGTCATGTACGACCTGCTTACCCTTCTTCGTATCTCCAAAAAGTCTATGCTGCGTCATCTCGATAACAAGAGCTCGCTCTAACTCCTCTCGGTAGGATGTAGCAACAAATCCTGACATACGAACCTGAATGTACGCTGCTAAGCCCTGGTGAAACTGCGTCATCCTCTCTATGTCATCGGCAACCATATGAGGACAGTACTCTGCTAGATGGTTAAACTCCGCCTCATACTCTAGTACAGATTGATCTCCCTGCTGGAGATTCAGAAACTCCTGTTGCCTCGCCGTACGAAATGCCGCTGGAATGTACCTCACCACAAATGCCTCTCTGAAGGTGTCCCATGTGATGTACTGCTCCCCGATAATAGTCTGCTGCGTAGTCCACCAAGTATACGCCTAATCTCGCAGATGATAAATGGCCAGCTCGGCCTTCTCCCAGTCCGAGCATGTCACATAACGGAAGGTGCTCTCTAATGTCCTTATCCAAGCTCTGGCCACGGCCGGATCCGGTCCTCCATGGAATAACGTGAACCGACCCTTTACGGACTCTGCCAACATCGGAATCCGGGCTCGGTTCATAACGCCACCTGTAGATGCAGATACCGCAGGGGGCATAGTGGGGGTATACCGGAGCAGGGACCATGGATGGAGCCGTTGGCAGGATCGGGATGGCCACTGCGGGTGGTACCGTAGGGACAGCAAGAAATCCGGCGGCAGCTAACACAGGTGAGACTGAAGGGAGCACTGGGGCTTGCATCATAGTCGGAGCAGTGGGATATGCTGAAGTAATCGTAATACGGGGAACAGTAGAATACATCGAAGTTGGCATCCCAGGTAGAACTGTAGGGTAGAATGGAGCCGGTACTGCTGATGGAATAGTAGGATAAGGTGGGACCGGTACTGCTGATGGAACAGTAGGATAAGGTGGGACCGGTATTGTTGATGGAACAGTAGGATAAATCGAAGCAGGTATAGGCGTCTCCGATGGAATAGTAGGGATAACCGGAACAGGTACCACCGAGGTAACTACCGGATGCGTCGGAGCAGTCACCATAGAAGAGACAATAGGATATGTTGGAACAGGTGTCTCCAATAGAATAGAGGCGAAAACCGAAATAGATCCCACTGGCACTGAATCTGCCGGAGGGTACTGCTGCTGACTCGGTGACTAATACCGGAGCGGATACAGCAGGAGGAATAGTAGGGACTATTGCTGGAAATGGATGAGGGACCCTCTGAGTTTGAGAATCCTGACCCCTCGGAATATCCTGCTGAGTCTGGCTATGATTAACAGACTCTGCCTCAATTGTTCTCTCAGGTGACTCTGCAACCTGAGACTCTAAAGTCCTCTTACGTGGTCGTCCCGGACCACGTCTCGGCACTGAAACAAATGCACCCCGAGTCATACCTGTTGAATTATTACCAAGTATTACAAACAAGATCAAATGATTAACTTTACCAATTTACCTATTTGCCACCTGGAGAGGTCCTGCCGCTGCCCAGTCCCAAAGTGCAATCACATCGATAAAACTACTCCAAACAAATCCGAAAAGAATCGTAAAACAAGTAGGCATCGCATACCTACGCTCTGATACCAAAATAAATTGGTATCAGATAAACACCGTAAATCCACAAGTCCTCAAGGTATCTGACAACCTGGGCTCTGATACCAAAAATAAATTGTCACGCCCTGAGACCTAGGAGCCGCTGATCCAATAGAAAATCGGACAGCACCTCCCCTGTCCGGCGGACAATTTACACATACATACAACAAATATAACATCACCACGCAGTTTAAATGGGCCTCAGGTCTCAAATCCAAACAGAATAACATATATATGACAATATAATCATATATCCAAAACACGAACTTACCTGAGCTGCCAGGGGGCAGGAACGTAGCAAAACCACACACGTAGTCCAACATAGGACTCAAAAGTACAATCCCATAAAGTCAACCACAAATTACAAGTCCACGAAAATCCAATGTAACGAAATAAAACATAACATAATCCGAGAACAAAAAGTAACACATAAAACCAGATCAGATGTTGTCACAAGCACGGGACTGGCGACTCGGACCCTCCTGGCAGATATCAACCTGAAAGTAGAAAATATGGCAACGGTGTGAGTCCAAATAAACTCAGCGGATACCCAAACTGATATGCATAGTACGTTATCCTAACAATAAGAGTCTACGCTGATACAGTCTCATATGAATAATAGACAAGGGTATATGCTAAAGACACTGAATAAAGGTACATACCAAAATCCATCTATCCTGCAGAGGGGTGAAATAAATCCCTATGGAACAAGTATAACACATAATCCAAAGTAAACAAGTCTCCAGTATATGCATGTCAATCAAGTGCAGAAATCAAATACAGCAAACAATGCACGATGCAAAATATGCACATGGTGCAATGATATGTGTCACCCCTGACACCAGTCATATCATCGTCCACCTATCATAAATGGACGTCCGAAAGGGTAGAACTTTTGACAACTATACACACCCTGCTATCACTGCTCCTGAGTGACCGAGTGGACAGGATGTTGGCGGAGGTCACTCTCCTACCCCAAGCAATGGGGGAGTCTAGCTCTCATCTTCTCGTGTCTCAGGACGAGAAGGGATCTCTGGCTGCTACCACGCACCGAAACCACCCTCCAAATAGTGATCGTGCGGAGCAATACAGGGCAAATGCACACACCCTATGGTAGCCACTACCCCTGAGTGGATGTGTGTGCATATCGTCATGTAACTGACTATGGGCTCAGACTACATAGGAGCCGATGATCGTCAGCATGCAACAATGCAATGATGGTGCATGACCCAAACACATATAACACCCACCAAGTCCTCAACTAACACCTCAGTGTGCTAGGTATATGTCTGAATCCTATATCATGGGATACAAGTAACCTACTAGGTATACTGACAAAATAGCCAATGATCCATCAATGTCAAATGCAAGGGAGCATATCACTACATCTATGCACAAATATATATACACGTAACCACTACTGAGACTGTATGAAGCTAAAAGGGAGATAACCTCAAAGATATGCAACAGATATCAAATATAGATATACTAAGACAGATATAGCATATAAACTTACTGTTATCTAGAACAAACCATGCATAACAATATGACAATATCTAAAAGATAAGTCAAGAGTACCCGCCTCAAATAGAGAAGTCCGTCATGAAGAGAACCACCCATGATCAAACAAACGCAACTAATTAATGTCCTGTATCAAGAACACAATTTAGCTATTTATACAATCAATAATTAGCTAAACTAAACACCAATTTGTATTAGGATTAAACCCTAATTATCTTAAACGATTATAAATTTCCTTCTTAACCAAATCACCATTTTCATATCATGTACAATCATTGATAGCCCTGGGTTAACCTCGCCCATTCATCAAATCAAATCCATCCCGTTCGTTAACCCTAAGTTAATTAATTACCAAATTAATTAAGTCTATCCATCAATTCATCCACCTACTATTTTGAAATGCAATACCACGGATCAAACCTAGAATTAAGCCCAAATCTACACTTAATTCAAAACAACAATTTATCTCTACTGATCATTATTAATCCTATTACAATGATTTTTCAAAACCAAATCTCAAACACCCAACCTTACCTGAAAGTCCACGCAGGAAGACCTCTCCAGCCCTTTTTCTATTTTGATCTGGTGAAATCAGATTATGATCCGTTGAAATCAGCCTTCGGGAATAAGAGGATCAACAAGATACCCGATTAATCCAAAACCTCGAATCCTAGTTACCCTTCATTTTCTGATCTAATGGAAACATATTGAACTAGAATCCTTACCTGTGATTCGCGATCCCAAACAGCTGCGATTGGAAGGAGCAAATAGAGATCCTCGAAAGCAAACAGGAAATCTCAGAATTCCAGCATCGCAAACCCTTCTCCGATTGTAGCCTAACCTCGTCCTTTGTCCGCGTGTGTAAGGTCAGCAGAAGGATTCGTCGGATGGAGATAGGCTGCAGCTAGGGTCCACGAAAGAAGGGAAGAAGAAGAGAGATCACGCGTGGCCATGGCTAGGGCACGCGGAGGAGGAGAAAGCAGGAAGGAGCGGGTGGCGCGGTTTATTGCTCGCGAAGGGAGAGGAAGAAGGAAGGAGCGGGCGCTGCGGCTAGGGCACGCGCGAAGGGGAGGAGAAGAAGGAAATCGGGTCGGGCGGCTACGGCTTTGGCTGCGGCTAGGGCACGAGGGGAGGAGGCTTTAATTAAAGGGAGGGGGTCTTTTTACAGAAAGGTCCTCTAACTTTCAAAAATCTAAACCCTACCCTTAGGGTAAGAGTTTTAGTCATTTGACCCTCCTATTTAATATAATCCATCTCAATAAAACTTTAAGGATAAGTTAATTACCTTCTCGTAATTTAAGAATTTACCCGAAACCCTTGATAAGTTTTATGTTTTTACTATAAAGCCCCTTGGGCTCCTCCCGTAGGGCCAGAAACCCTAGACCCTATCCGAAAAAATCCCGAAAAATTTTCTAGCTTGGATTTTCGAATTGTTGTATTTTACACAGCTTCACTCACCAGGTTATAGTGCCTAGGTTAACTAGGACTTTTCTTCCACTTTGGTTACTCCTCTCTTAACTCCCCTTCCCTTGTTCAATGTATCACTGACTTAAGTATATTGTCAAACATTAAAACACTTAGAGGAGGGCATCACTGATGCAACTTGCACCAACAAAAGGATCCAATAAGAGGGAGATTGATGGAGCCCTTTCGATGTGTGGCAAAGGGGGAGAAGTGTTAGGTATAAGTGGGAAACCCAACATGTCTTTGCAAGAAGTCCTAGGTCAAGGGGGAGCTTAGGTAAAGGGGGAGCATTGTTACTCATTTGTTGGCAAAGGGGGAACCTTGGAGAGGTTCTTAAAATGCCTTTGTAAGTCCAATGTAGAGGGAGCCTTGGAGAGGCTTTAAAAAGCCCGATTGGTAAAAATCCTAACTTGTTTGGGGGTTTAGGTGTGGGGATGCCTTGTGATAGGATTCATGCATGTTTGCATTACATATACATTGGCAGTATAACACCAAGGTGAAGCCTTGGCAACGTAAGTCCAAAATGTTATTTAGCTATTTATTTTTCCTAACTTAAACGTATTGCCAAACATCAAAAAGGGGAAGATTGTTAGAGCAATCTATGGTGCGGAGTGACCATGTGTTTTAATGTTTGGGCAAAGGGTTTAAATTAGGTTCACCCTTGTATTTAATATGTGTATGTGAGTATGCAGGTTTGCAGGATATGCATAGACTTAGTTGGACAGCTTCCGATCCGGTGAAGGATGGCATGAGGAAACAAGCCGTGGGCTTGTATGCATCCGAGGGACCGTGGGCAAAGCAGAAACGATGAGCCGAGGGAAGTGCACTTCGAGGCATACACGAAGGATGACATGAGGATGAGCCACGGGTTCGTATGAATTCGAGGGACGAGAGCCAAAGTCGAAGAAGGCTTGAAAGCAACAGGTCGAAGTTGCAAAAGAAGAGTCAGCTGAGTCATGAGGGTCTGAGTGTGAGAGAATTGTACACGGGAAGGGAACACCTAGGTTTAGGGTTTGGCCAGTCGACTGGTGCTTAGATCAGTCGAATGATGTAGAGCACAGAAAAATCAGTCGATTGATCTTATGTGCAGTCGACTGGTGTCGACTAGAATTCGAACGTTGGGGTTGTAATGTTCGAATCCAAGTGGACCAGTCGACTGGTGTTGGCACCAGTCGATTGGTAACGGCTATTTCAGCTATGAGCTCTATTTAAGAGAGCTCGGTTTGGCTAGGCAATGGTTGACGAAATAAGCTTGGTAAAGCTTATTAGTAGTCTCCAAGTGCTCAGGTATTGTCGGGAGTTTGTGGCGAGGTTTCTCCACCCACAAGGAGCGACGCGAGCTAACCAGAGGCTTTCCGGGGAGTCATCCACCGATGGATCGGGATCATCCACCTTACAGACAGCTGTGGAGTAGGAGTCTTATGTCTGAACCATGTTAAATTGGTTTGTCTTCCTTTGTATTAGCTTTAGTTTGTTTTGTATTCTATTGCGCACCAACACGTGTAGGAAGAATCGGTAAATCAAGTGGGTGAACGGCTATTCATCCCCCTCTAGCCGTACGCATCAGTCCCAACAAATATAAGAATGCTCTGTTGAGGTTGCAAGATTGCAATCATAGTCCCACAACGAAATCACATGGAAAAGATCATAGGCATATAAGGAAAAAAGATATCTCCATTGGCATGAGGCCTTTTGGGAGATCCCAAGAGCAAAACCATGAGGGTTTAGGCCTAAAGTGGACAATATCATACCATTATGGAGATATATAAATTTCTTTCGGTCCTAACAATTGGTATCAGAGCCAGGTCGCTCTTCACCGGACTAACCACCGAAATAAGCACGAGCTAGAGCCATGATCCAGATCTAACCATGCGGGTTAAGCCTTGAATAAAGGATGTGTGGGCTCCCGTGTCTTGATCAAGAGAACCAGACACCAGGCAGAGAAGTCCTAGTTGTGGCTAGGCGGTGAAATCCTAGTTAGTCGGGTGGACTGAGGGGTAGAAAGTCTTGGTGGGTTGAGGACCGGATATCAAATGGAAAGGGTTTCCGCTTGAGGGGGGCTTGTGGTTCTTTGTTTGAGCGGGGGATTGTTGGGGTTGTAAGGTTGCAAACATAGTCCCACATCAAAAACACATGGGAAAAATCATAGGCTTATAAGGAAAAAAGATATCTCCATTGGCATGAGACCTTTTGGGAGAGCCCAAGAGCAAAACCATGAGGGCTTAGACCCAAAGTGGGCAATATCATACCATTGTGGAGATATCTAAATTCCTTTCGATCCTAACATGCTCATGAATTATGGAGCAAAGTGATTATTCTTCAGGAAAACCCTACATGAGTACAAGAAGAAGAATGGCCCAAGGAGATGAGCTTAATGGTCCAAGAGGAGGAGAAGGACCAATCGGATAAAGAGATGAGCTCAACATCCGAGGAGGAGCAAGAACAAGAAGCATCATCCAAGGTTGAAGAGGAAGCCAAGATAAATGAAGAAGAGATCTTGGAAGTCAACCTTGCAACCACCTCTACCAAAGCAAAATCAAAAAACCACATCACTTGTTTTGGGTGCAATGAAAAGGGACACTACAACGACAAGTGTCCATTGGGTAAGAAGGAGTAAACCCTAAACCCATTTCATTTTCTTTAAATTCTAATATGGGTTGTAGGAAGAAGAAGAAGCACATTCGATGCTTCACATGTGGTGAACGGGGCCACTACCACACCAAATGCTCAAGAAATGGAGAATTCAAAAAATTAGAGCATTTGAGTAAATTGGAGAAGAAGGAGAAGAAGAAAAGCTCACATCAAGGGAGAGCTATAAGGGTAAGGGAGGTAATCCCAAACTTTAAGTGTAAATCAAATTTAAATTTTCTCATGCATGCTAGAAATAATTGTCATTATTTACCCATGCATAATTATGGTTTTAAATATCATGATAGAAATAGTGTTAATAATGCATATCAAAACCCTAGGAAATTATTTCATGATAAAACCATTAGACCTAAGGATCAAGGCATCAATCCCATGAAGGGGAGACACATGCCTAGAATTGATAGGACTAGGAATGTCCAAGGTGGAAATGTTGACTCTAGGTTTAAGAACCTAGAAAGGAAAAAATCAAGCTTAGAAGGCAAAGCTTGAAAAATTAGAAAAAATCCTAGATAGATTCACTATTGGATCTAAGAGGTTAGATAAATTGTTGGGGAGTCAAAAACCCAACAATGATAGATCGGGTTTGGGATGTCGATCTAGGTTATCCAATTTTAAGGAAAATTCACATTCTAGAGTATCATATGACTATAGGAAGAGGAAGTCTAAGAATGGCAAGGGAGTGTCATTTAACCGCAAAAAGACATTAACCAAAGACAAGGTGTCCAAGGTTAAAGGATGAGGAACTTAACCAAGAACAAGTTGTCCAAAGTTAAGAAGGTTAGGTTTATAGGCCAAAAGTCATCAGAGGTACACCGGTGTAGCCTTGTGATTGTAGATGAGTCACCTAGAGAGGTGGCTAAGGCTAAGAGCTCAAGGGGAGCTCTAAGAGTCAATTTGGGATCCATGGCCAATGGATCTCAGGTGGCTACGACTTGGGAGTCTAGTTGGACCATGGAATGTGCTAAAGGATTTAGAGACAGATTTGAGTCTCAACCTAAGGGATTTGGCACATTAGAATTGTATTTCATGCATGAAAACATGACATTGGGGTCATGTTGCATGAAAATTGATTTTTGATGTATAGATATCATATAAACCAATGCTAGGGATGCATTGTGGTTTGATATAGGCAGATACATCAAGAGGAAGCCAAAACTAGGACTTTAGGTCAATGTTCAATTGAATCATTTAGCTAGTTTTGGGTTTAGTGTCAATCTTGAGGTTGGTGATAGATACATTTTTTTAATATATTTTTTCCAAGTAGACACGAGTACCACAAATCTCTCCACAAATTTTGAGAATTTTTAGAGATTTGTAGAATTAGTTATGCATTTCTGAAATTGGGTTCAGAAATGTTGAAAGATTAATTTCCGAGTATCAGTCAACTGGTACAAAGGGCAGTCAACTGATAATTATGTTAGTTACTTTTCGATAGGGATCAGTCGACTGGGCTGGTAGCTGTCTCAGTCGACTGATACATACTGAAACTGTTTTCAGCAAATTTGAAAAGTGTTCTAATGATGTCAAACTTGTGTATAATCTTATGAGGGGTTATTACACAATATTTATGGTCATTAGAGAGTAAAGAATACAATGATTGGGAGATTGTTAGAGTTCTATTTGATGCATGGTAAAGGAGGAGAAGTGTTAGATTTAAGTGGGAAACCAAATATATCTTTGCAAGAAATCCTAGCTCAAGGGGGGACTTAGGTTAAGGGGGAGCATTGTTGCTCATATATTGGCAAAGGGAAAGCCTTGGAAAGGTTCTTAAAAAACCCTTGGTAAGTCCAAGTATAGGGGAAGCCTTGGAAAGGTTCTAAAAAAGCCCTTTTGGTCCTTGTGATAGGATCCATGCATGTTTGCATTTACATTTGCACGTTGGCATATGCATTGGCGATGTAAGTCCAAGTGTGTAACTTTGGCAACGTAAGTCTTGTTGGTACAATCGACCTAAGTTTGTTCGAGTAGATCATGATTTTGATGTGTGTGTCAATATGATTAAGTTAGGTTTTCATGTTGATTTGATGTGTGTGTTTGAGTCTTGCGGGACATAGTGAACCACACATGAGGAATAATGGAGTGAAGCATCCGAGGGACGAGAGTCGAAGGAAGAGGAGTTCAAAGGGAGAACCAAGGAAGTAGACTTCAAAGACATACGCGAAGGATGGCATGGAGACAAGCCGCGGGCTTGTGTGCGCATCCGAGGGACAAGAGACGAAGGAAGAGAACTTTAAGGGGTAAGCCAAGGAAGTGGACTTCAAGGCATACACGAAGGGTGAACTCCGAAGAGGTTGAGAGTGAACTTGTAAGTAGGGCAGTCGACTGGCAAGGGAATCAGTCAACTTGCACTACTGAGAGCGCACTGTAGCAGTCGACTGGTATGGTAACCAGTCGACTGATCTTTCTGTAAAGTTGAGCAGCTGGAAGCAATCGATTGGTCTGGGGACCAGTTGACTGGTCTGTTCGAAATCCAACCGTTAGACTAGCCGTTGGCTGAACACCAGTCGACTGGCCCTGGGGGCTGTCAACTGGTGTTGGGGCTAAGTTGTTTGGTTAATAGCTCTCTCCACTATTTAAGGAGGAGCTTGAGATTTGAGATAGGTAAGCAATTCATTGTGAAATCTATGCTCAAGTGTTCAAGTGCTCAAGCTCCAAGTGTTCCCTCTTCCTCCAAAACCCTAGCTCATATCATGTAAGGAGGAAGAAGCTTTGTGAGAGTTTGTTCTTGTTAGTATGAGCCCTAGAGCCAATTATATGATGATTGACTAGGGACTTTTTGTATCATATTCTATCATTAATAAAGGCATATTTTGGTTATTATACTTGTGACAAATAACTAAGTATAATAATGTCCTTGGGTAGTAGGTTCTTATCTACATCATATCGATTGGTTGAATCGATAGTGAGATAATGTAGAGAACATTATACTAAACCATTCCTAGTCAAGCATTAATATTCGAGGACAATATTAATGCATGAAGACTAGCATGTAGGTCAATTGATGACTTGAGCTCACAAGTCATGAATATGTGATATCAAGTTGACATATGGGTATACATTAGAGAATGTGTACTGAATTGACCCGCCATGAGAAAGTTTCATAGATTGTCATATGAGTGTCATAAACTTTCTCATGTGACTATTAGTATGAATAGTTCTTAGACGAAAGTCACTACGATTCCCTACATGAGGAATTATGTACTTTGGTATCGTCAAACGTCACCCGTAACAGGGTGGACTATAAAGGTGATCACTGGGTATATAATAAATCATGCAGAGGGATGTGAGTGATGTAGATGAGATCTATCCCTCCCATATGATGGAGTGATATCTGTGGGCCCCTTGATCGAGTAAGACTACTAAAATGCATGACCATGCTCAAATGAGTCAATATGAGATATTGAGCTTATTTGTTTAAGTGAGTCTACTCGGGGATCGAGAAACACAAAGATTGATCGAGGATGACACGGTCTATGCCTCGTTGGTCAATCTAGATATCGAGAATGGAAGGACAAGGTCGTATATTATCATAGTCACGGAGGTTAAGTCGGATCTCGACTTTTCTTGTTACTTGGGTAGCAATGATGCATTGCTAGACGTCACTCATTGCTTATGTGTCTAAAGAGGTTTAGGTACATTGCCAACATTACAAGAACCTATTGGGTCACACACTAAGGACACGATGCTTTGGGAGCTCGGGAGACATAGTCGGGAGCTCGGGAGGCCTGGTCGAGAACTCATGAGATATTAATTCATTAAATTGTTTAATGAATTAATAATAAAGGAAAAGGAAAAGTCTCTCTTCATTGAATGAAGAGAAGTTGAAGAGCCACATGAGAAGATGTGCTCTTTATTGGCTTTAATGAAGGGAAGCTAAAGGGACAAAACCTCTTCATATTCATGGGATGAGTATAAAAGAGAGTCTAGTCATTTTGGATGAGAGAGCTTTCCCTTCTTCCCTTCCTCTCTTCTTCCTTTTCTCCCTCTTGGCCGAAATCCTTTTTTTGGGTTCTTGGTGTTTTTGTGAACTACCTCAAGTTGCTACCACAACTAAGGTAGTGTTGGAGCAATCGGCCCTAAGATGGTCCGGAGTGACCATAGGTTTTGATGTTTGGGCAAAGGGTTTAAGTTAGGTTTTCCCTTGTTATCTCATATGTGTATGTTGAGTGTGCAGGTTGTACAGGTTACACATATGGACTTGACTGGACGACCTTGGTATGGTGAAGGGTGGCATGGAGACAAGCTGGAGGCTTGTGTGCACCTGAGGGACCTTGGAGAGCAGGGACGATGAGCTGATGGACGCGGACTTCGAGGCATGCGTGAAGGATGGCATGGAGGCAAGCTGAAGGCTTGCGTGCATCCGAGGGACGGGAGCCGAAGATGAAGAGGGCGTGAAGGCAATAGTCGAGGCTGCTGTGGAGGAGTCAGTCGAGTCGTGAGGGTACGAGTGCAAGTGAAATGTACTCGGGAAGGGAAATCCTAAGTGATTGAGTAGGGCAGTCGACTGATAAAACTCACAGAAGGGTTCTGGCCTGGGACCAGTCGACTGCCCTGGGGGCAATCGACTGGTAGGTTGCTGGTGAGCTGGCAAATTCGAACGTTGGGAGTGTCAACGGTCGAATTTAGCTGGCACCAGTCGACTGCCCTGGGGGCAGTCGACTGGTAGCGAGAAATCAGCCCCGAGTCCTATTTAAAGAGGACTTCGTGGTGGCTGAGTTTCTTGACGAAACTTGTCTTGGTTAAAGGCAAGTTAGTATTCTTTGGGCTCAAGGTTGTCAAAGGTGTTGTGGTGAGGTTTCTCCACCCACAAGGAGCGACGAGAGCTAGCCGGAGGTTATCCGGGGAGTGATCCACCGACGGATTCTTGGATTAGTCACCCGGCCGGGGTGGATACCAAGTAAACCGGTATTGTTAGCGTTGTTTGTTTCATTTATTATTATTTCCGTTGTGCAACTAACAACGTAGGTACAAGAACGAATCGGGAAACGCTATTCACCCCCCTCTAGCGTACGGGAATCAATCCTAACAGTTGGTATCAGAGCGAAGGACCGCTCGTGATTGGAATAACCGCCAAGAAGAGCAAAAGCTAGAGGGAAGAACATGGAAGACAAAGTTGGGGATGACATCTACACTCCACCTCCTTACGATCATGGAGATTTCGGTTATTGGAGGATGCGCATGAAGACGTGGTTTGACATGGATTGGGAGTGTATGATGATAATAGAAGAGCCTTTCAAAATTCCAAGAGACAAACATGGAAAAAGGCTTAGACCTAGATCTTGGACTAAAGAGCAACAAGATCAATCTAGGGCAAATGACAAGGTAATCGATATATTGATTAATATTTTGCCTAACCATGTTTTGAGTAGTGTAGGTAAATATGAAAATGCACATGATCTATGGAAAAAGATAGAAGAAGTCCATGAAAACCCTATACGAGTAGAAGAAGAAGAACCCAAGGAAATAGGATTAATGGTCCAAGAAGAGGAGAAGGACCAATCGGATGAGGAGAGGAGCTCGACATCCGAAGAGGAGAAAAAGGAAAAAGAAACGGAATTGTCAACATCCGAAAAAGAAGAAATATCCACATCCTCAAGTGAGGAAGAAAGTGAAAAAGGCTCCACATCAAGGATTGAGGGGGAGGAAAGGTCATCCTCAACACCGGAGCAAGAAGAAGTTAGTACCTCCACCAAAGCAAGAGCCAAAGACCACATTATATGCTTTGGATGCAATGAAAAGGGACACTACAAGGACAAGTGTCCAAAGGGTAAGAAAAAGGAGGTACAATCTAAACGCATCTCAATTCGATTAAATACTAACATGAATTGTAGGAATGGAGAAGCCCAAGAAAAGAAAAAGAAGATCCGATGCTTTACGTGTGGTGAACTAGGACACTACCACACAAAGTGCCCAAAGAGTGGAGAGCTCAAGAAAATGGAGCACTTGAGAAGATGGGAGAAGGAGGAGAGAAAGAAAAGAAACTTCCAACAAGGAGGAGCTCCTAAGGTAAGGGAGGTAATTCCTAACCTTAAGTTAAAATGCAATTTCAATTCTAGCTCCTCTATGCATGTTAAAACTAGTGCAAAATATTCATCCATGCATGCTAGAAATCATGATAAATGCTTGATTGTGCATAACAATGGTTTTAAATATCATGATAGGAATAGGGTTAACAAGGTAGATCAAAACCCTAGAAAAGTCATACATCATGAAAAATCAAAGACCTCTAGACCTAAGGATCAAGACAAAAATCCCAAGAAGGGGAGGGATGTGCCTAGAAAGGAGGGTAGGTCTAGGAATGTCCAAAGTGGACATGTGGATTCTAGGTTTAGGAACCTAGAAAGGGAAAATCAAGCTTTAAGGGAAAAGCTTGATAGGTTAGAGAAAACCCTAGAGAGATTCACTATTGGATCTAAGGGTTTAGATATGGTGTTGGGTGGTTTAAACCGCACCAATGATAGATCGGGGTTGGGATACCAATCTAAGAACTCCCATGCCAAGGGAAAGAAATATGCTAGGGTAGCATATGATTATGGCAAGAAGGGGGAGGGCAAAAATGGCAAAGGGGTGCCATTTAAAGGAAAAAGAAATGACTTAACCAAAGACAAGGTGTCTAAGGTTAAGAGGGTTGAGTTTGTAGGCCAAGAGTCACCGGAGGTACAGCGGTGTGGCCTAGTTGTGGTTGAGTCACCAAGGAGGTGGCTAGGGCTAAGAGCTCAAGGGGGAGCTCTAGAAGCCTTTGGGATATATGGTGAATTGACCTTAGGAGGGGTGCTCCTAGTGGTCTAGATGGACCATGGAGTGTGCCAAAAGAATTAGAGACGGACTTGAGTCTCAATTCTTGGGTTTTGGCACAGTATTTTTGAGTTTCATGCATGGAAATATGACATTGGGGTCATATTGCATGAAAATTGGTTTTTGGTGTGTAATTGCCATGTAAATCAATGCTAGGGATGCATTGTGGGGTGGCATGGGCAAAGACATCAAGAGGAAACCAAAACTAGAACTTTAGGTCAAGGTTTGATTGAAGTTTTTGGCTAGTTTTGGGTTTTATGTCAAACTTGGGAATTGTGATAGATATATTTTGGAATGTATTTTTCCCAAGTAGATATGGGTACCACAAACCTCCCCACAAAATTTGGGAATTTTTGGAGATTTGTGGAATTTTTGGCGTATTTCTGAAGTTCGTCAGAAATGCTGAAATTTCAGACTTTCAGAGTATCAGTCGACTACCATTTTGGCAGTCGACTGGTCAAGGCCAATTTTTATATCAGCAGCTGGTTTGGTGTTCAAATGATGCAAAACAAGTGTATGGGGGGCTAGTACACATTGTTTATGATCATTAGGGATTAAAAGAACCGATAATTGGGATATTATTGGGGTCTTTTTGATGTATGGCAAAGGGGGAGAGATGTTGGGTTTAAGTGGGAAACCAAACATACCTTTGCTAGAAACCCTAGTTTTAGGGGGAGCTGAGTTTGAGGGGGAGCATAGTTGCTCCCTTCTTGGCGTAAGGGGAACCTTGGAGAGGTTCTTAAAAAGCCTTTGTAAGTCCAATGTAGGGGGAGCTTGGGAAAAGCCTTAAAATGCCCATTTTGGTGAAAAGTCCTAACTTGGAGAGTTAGGTGGGTAAAAGTCCTAGCTTGGAGGGCTAGGTGTAGAAAATCCTAACTTGGAGGGTTAGGTGTGGGATGCCTTGGGATAGGATCCATTTTTGCATTGCATATGCATTTTGTTTTCGCATGGTTTTTGCTATTGACTACTATCTTGCTTTCCCTAACTTAAACAGATTGCCAAACATCAAAAAGGGGGAGATTGTTGGAGCAATCGGCCCTAAGATGGTCCGAAGTGACCATAGGTTTTGATGTTTGGGCAAAGGGTTTAAGTTAGGTTTTCCCTTGTTATCTCATATGTGTATGTTGAGTGTGCAGGTTGTACAGGTTACACATATGGACTTGACTGGACGACCTCGGTATGGTGAAGGGTGGCATGGAGATAAGCTAGAGGCTTGTGTGCACCCGAGGGACCTTGGAGAGCAGGGACGATGAGCTGATGGGCACGGACTTCGAGGCATGTGTGAAGGATGGCATGGAGGCAAGCTGAAGGCTTGCGTACATCCGAGGGACGGGAGCCGAAGATGAAGAGGGCGCGAAGGCAATAGTCGAGGCTGCTGTGGAGGAGTCAGTCGAGTCGTGAGGGTACGAGTGCGAGTGAAATGTACTCGGGAAGGGAAATCCTAAGTGAGTGAGTAGGGCAGTCGACTGCCCTTGGGGCAGTCGACTGATAAAACTCACAGAAGGGTTCTGGCCTGGGACCAGTCGACTGCCCTGGGGGCAGTCGACTGGTAGGTGGCTGGTGAGCTGGCAAATTCGAACGTTGGGAGTGTCAACGGTCGAATTTAGCTGGCACCAGTCGACTGCCCTAGGGGCAGTCGACTGGTAGCGAGAAATCAGCCCCGAGTCCTATTTAAAGAGGACTTCGTGGTGGCTGAGTTTCTTGACGAAACTTGTCTTGGTTAAAGGCAAGTTAGTAGTCTTTGGGCTCAAGGTTGTCAAAGGTGTTGTGGTGAGGTTTCTCCACCCACAAGGAGCGACGAGAGCTAGCCGGAGGTTATCCGGGGAGTGATCCACCGACGGATTCTTGGATTAGTCACCCGGCCGGGGTGGATACCAAGTAAACCGGTATTGTTAGTGTTGTTTGTTTCGTTTATTATTATTTCTGCTGTGCAACTAACAACGTAAGTACAAGAACGAACCGGGAAACGCTATTCACCCCCCTCTAGCGTACGGGAATCGATCCTAACAGGTAGTTCTTCTCTGAAGTTGAGAGATCGTGTCCGTGTGGATACGCATAGAGGCATGGGCGCATAAACGTGCAAGAGATCCGGCGTACCTTGGACGAGCAAGATAAACAAAAGGACACGCATCAAAGGTATATCTATGAGATAAATAGTTATAGATCGGCTTTGTACGAGTTTTCTTTCACATGGATCGCTCGAGGGATCTTGTTTCCGCTGCGGCTTTTGTGTGTATGTCACCTGGAGATCCATACAGTTCTCCACCGAAAAGGAGAAAGCATTAACCGGAGATTGCCGGGGTGTGATCCACCGAAGGATCAAGGGTTCGTCTACCTCAAGGACATGTTGTGGAGTAGGAGCAAGTAATCTCCGAACCACGTAAACGGTAACAAGTTAGCATTGTTCTAATTGTTAGTTTAACTTGCCGCTTGTGCTAACGATTATAGGAAGAAAGTGAATTCGGGTGACCAAACTATTCACCCCCCTCTAGCCGTGTCATCGATCACAACAAGTGGTATCAGAACGCAAGGTCATCTTCAACAGACTTACCGCCAAGAAAAGCAAAATCATCAAAATGACCGGCTCGCACATCTAATCGCCAAAATTCGAGGGAGAATTCTCATGGTGGAAGAAGAGAATGGAGGTATTCTTCAATAAAGATTTTGATATTGTGTTAATAATGAAAAACGTTTTTGAAGTGCCTAAGGATCAAGAGAACAAGCTACTTGAAGAGATAAGATGGAGCAAGAAGCAAAGAGATGATTATTTAGCAAATTCAAAAGATTTGCACCATCTACTAAGTGTACTTCCCCAACAAGAGGTAACAAGGATTGGAGTTGCTCAAGTGCCAAGGACTTATGGGATAAGCTAGTAGAGCTTCATGAAGGCACTTCGGAGGCAAAATTGGCAAAGAGATATCTTCTCCGATCTCAACTCAACAACATCAAGCTTGATAAAGGGGAGAAGGTATCGAATTTGCATGCTAGATTTAAAGAAATACCTAATGAACTAACAAGTATAGGAGAACAACTTTCAAACCGAGACACCTTGATGAAAGCCATCAATGTCTTCCCAAGAACATCAAATTGGAGCTCAATGGTGGATTCATACTACATATACAAGGATCTAGAGAAAACTTCTCTAGAGAAATTCTTCTCAACCATGGAGCTCCATGAAACTCGGATTGGAGGAGCTATTGAAGAAATCTACAAATTGAAAAGTATAGCCCTTCTGGTAAACAAGGGAAAAGGTAAAAAGAAGAAGACTTCTTCATCCAACTCGGAAGAATCAAGTGCTTCCATAGATAGTGATGCGGATGCCTATATGGTAAGAAAAATGAGGAAAATATTTAAACAATTTTCTACTAACAAATCTTATGGTAGGAAAAGTTCAAGGAGCAAGAGTGGAACAAGGAAGATCATATGTTACAATTGTCAAGGAGAAGGACATATGAAAGATGAGTGTCCACTCTTGAAGAAAAAGGAAGGAAAGAAAAAAGAATAAAAGAATAAAACAAAAGAAAAGGGGAAGAAGGTCCAAAGTCTAAAAGCAACATGGGATGATTCATCATCATCGGAAGAGGAGAAGAATCATGTGTCCCATTTTGCTTTAATAGGATTTGAAGATATTGCCTCCACATCATCTGAAATTGAAGAAGAGAAGAATTCAAGTGAAGATGAAGGGAGCTCAAGTGAAGGGGAAGGCTCAATTTCGGACTCGGACGTCTCGGTAAGTGAGAAATATAATCTACCCACTACCACTTTAGTTAAGATAATTTCTAGCACTAATGATGACTTGATTAAGGCTAGAAAGAAAATTAAGTGTTTGAAAAATAAAATTTGCATGCTAAATAAAAAAATTAGAATCCATGATAATTAAGGATAATATACATGCTTCCTCTTCTAGTGTAAATGATTCATGCTTAGAAGAATAAAATAAAAAAATAAGGGAAAAGATAGATAATCTTACAAAACCCCTTAGAATATTTGAAATTGGCTCAAAAACCCTAGACATGATCATTGAGAACCAAAGGGCAAGTTTCAAGAAAGAAGGATTAGGTTTTGGAAAATCTAGTAATGGAAAAACTTATCATTGCCTACTTGCTAGAGGACAAGCAAAAACCAAAATCCTAGATAGAAAATAGATTCCCAAAGAATATTTGGTCAACCCAATTAGGAAACATTTCTATTGAGTGACAAAGTCAATCCTCAAGGGTTAGAGGATTTAGGTTTAGTTAACCATGCTATTAAAATTTTAAATTTTTTAAATTTGGTTGACTTGAGATCATAAGGGGGAGTAGTTAGCCCAAATAGAAATTCATGATAAAATGAGCTAAATAGGGATTACCTTTAGTACATCTCGTATTGCCTTGATTCATGATTGTATTTATGCGTATGAGATGTTAAGATGATACAAATAATTCACTTATGCTTATAGTATTTTGATGAGTTATTAGATGTATCACTTTAGCAATAATATACCAACTATGGGGAAAGCAAATGTTTAATTAATGGACATCTTGTCCATAGATCATTGTTGAATATTTCAAATGTTTTAAAAACAATTCTGTGTTTTATTTGCTATGACATAGATTTGAAAAACACAAGTATTCAAAACTATGATATGATTTTGATAAAAATTGAATGTTTTCAAAGTTTTTAAGTTTTGGTCAAAAAGTCAAACATATTTGGATTTTTTATGAAACCATATTTTTCTCTGTTAGAGGACATCAAAAGAAATATGTTTACAAAATTTCATGATTTTTTGAATTTTTTTGAATATTTAGTATATTTTTGAATTTCGGCTCAAAATGTTGAAATTTGAGTCTGATAAGTATCAGTCGATTGGCGCAGAGGACCAGTCGATTAAAGATACTGTGAAAGGGCAATTCAATGAGACCAGTTGACTAGTAACTGACTCAGTCGGCTGGTACCTGTGTTTTTTTATTTCTGTGTATTTTCAGAAATTAAAACTTTGTCCCTATCTGATACCATAGGTTCATATTTCTTGGTGCAATCTTTTTGATGGTGTCAAAGAGGAAGAATTGAAAGGTTTAAGTTAGAATCTAACTTAATTCTTTATATTTGTGTAAAAATTAAAAATCATGTGTTAAGGTATAGGTTAAGGGGGAGGATGCATATACTAAGCTTTTAATTTTCAATTGTTATCTTTGTACCTAACTTAAACATATTGTCACACATCAAAAAGGAGGAGATTATTGGTGCAATCAACCCAAGTTTGATCGGGTAGATCATGAGTTTTGAAGTGTGTGCCAATATGATTAAGTTAGGTTTTCATGTTGGTTTGATATGTGTGTTTGAGTCTTGTAGGACTTGGTGAACTACACATGAGGAACAATGGAGTGAAGCATCCGAGGGACGAGAGCCAAAGGAAGAAGAATTTAAAGGGCGAGCCGAGGAAGTAAATGTCAAAGGCATACGCAAAGGATGGCATGGAGACAAGCCACGAGCTTGTGTGTGCATCCGAGGGACGAGAGCCGAAGGAAGAGAACTTCAAGGGGTAAACCGAGGAAGTGGACTTCAAGGCATACGCAAAGGATGGACTCCGGAGAGGTTGAGAGTGAGCTTGTAAGCAGGGCAGTCAACTGGCAAGTGAATCAGTAGACTAACACTGCTGAGAGTGAATTGTAGCAGTCGAATGGTATAGGAACCAGTCAACTGATCTTTCTGTAAGGTCGAACAGCATGTAGCAGTTGACTGGTGTGGAGACCAGTTAACTGGTCTGTTCGAAATCCAGTCGTTGGCTGGACACCAGTGGACTGGCCTAGTGGTTGTCAACTGGTGTCGGGGCTGAGCTGTTTGGTTAACAGCTCTCTCCACTATTTAAGGAGGAGCTTGATGTTAGATGTGTATACTAAAAAACTTTTTTTATATATATAAGATCATCTACATTTTGAAAAAAGAATCACAACAACACATATACGTATTTATATTAGTATATGCATAAAAGTCCAATACTTTGCATTGTAGATAATATGGTGTATGGTGACACACAGAAGATCATATTATCAATCCCTTGCATAGTATAAGTAGAGGCTCACAACCGAGATGGAGTTGGCAAACCATCGGGATGGTTGTAGTGTAATTAGGTGTGGTTTGTCTTGACCATAGAATTATACTAGTGTGCTTTGTGTACATTGAGCAGGACCAAAACTAGAGGTCATCCAATTTGTACTCACTTAATAATTGGATTGGACCTCGGATTATTATGGAGTACAATCCCTAAATCCCGATATAATAACAGGCACGTATAGTTAATATTTATTTCTTTGATTTACCAATGGGCGAGATTTATTCTGCTAAATCGATAGGCCCGGTAAGTTGAGAAATAATATTAATTATATGGTGTGTCATTGATTATTAAAGGAATCCATGTCCTGGTGAGTCAGGATGATAATGCCCCCTTGATGAGCTCATAAGGTTCATCATGTTAAACCCTGCAGGTGGATTTGATTCAACATGATGATAAGGTTGAGTGGTACTACTCAAGGAATTAGAAGTTGATTAATTAAAATTGTCAGTAATTTAAATTAATCGACGGGCATTCAATATCTTAAACACGGGGGAATGGATGCACTCATAATAGGTGGAGCCCATATGAAAATATGGCGGTTGGTGAGGAAGTTCAATGGAGATCCTTTAGTGTAATGGTTCTTCATTAATGGATTGGTTTTAGATCCATTAGTGGGCCAAGACCCAACTCCTCCTCTTGGTCCCTATCTTAGCCCTATATATACCCCATGGAGTCATGAAACCAAGGAATTAATTCACACAAGAGATCCCTAGAGCCTCTCCCTCTTTTCTCTCATCTTCTCTCTCCTAGGCCAAGTTGTGGGCGCCAGCACTAAGGTGGAAGAAGGGTCTGGGTGGAGGTGAAGGAAGAGCTTTGGCTTCCACTTTCTCCTTCAGTTACCTTCTCCTCTCTTCCCCTAAGGGTGCGCACAAGCTTGATAGGAGATAAAGGCATCGCCGGCGGCGCTTCTTCACCCTTGAAGTTGGCCGGCGGTAGGGAGAAGGAAGAAGGAGATTAGGGAGTTTGTTTGGATTGTGGAGAAGAGTTCATCTCTTCATCTTCTTCTATTCTTTCTTCTTCATCTTGCTCTTCTCTTCCTCTTCACCGTGCGTGTGCTGGGAGCAAGGAGGAGGGGCGGCGTCGGCAACCAAAACCTAGGTTTTGGGCCAACGGCAATTGGAGGAAGAAGTCCTAGGGTTTCGGCCAAGCTAGGAAGAAGATAGAAGTGCCTTGGTGATTCCGGTTCTTGGTAGCTCGTCGCCCACACGACGTCCAGGAGGGAAGGGACATAAGGTAGAAGGCTACGAGGTAAAGGAAGGTATAATTTTCTTCCTTGGCTCCTTTTGTTCTATCTTTTTATGTGTGGCATGTGAGTTAATTAATTATTATTGTTTTGATTATTTGTTAATCATGTTTAATAATTAATTAATTGGACCCCGATAATAAACACAAACACCGGTGATCCACTCGTCGTCTTTTCCGCGATCGAACGGTTAGGCAAATTACAAGGCTCGATCTTTGAGATTGGCCAAGTTGTAATTTGAATCGTTCGATACGATGATGAGATGGTCGTTGGGAGATGGGTCTCCATTCGGATTAATTTTTAATCCGTGGACATGGAGAGGTCTCTTAAGGACGACCCGCTTAGGAAGTCTGCCAAGCCATACCCATCACTTGAGACTTGAGATAGGTTAACAATTCATTATGAAATCTGTGCTCAAGTGTTCAAGTGCTCATGCTCTAAGTGTTCCCTCTTCCTCCAAAACCCTAGCTCATATCTTGTAAGGAGGAAGAAGCTTTGTGAGAGATTGTTCTCAACCAAGAATGAGAAAGCATTAGCCAGAGATTGTCGGGGCATGATCCACCGAAGGATCAAGGGTTCGTCCACCTCAAGGGCACGCCGTGGAGTAGGGCAAGCAATCTCCGAACCACGTAAACGGTAACGAGTTAACATTGTTCTAATTGTTAGTTTAAGTTTTCGCTTGTGCTAACGATTGTAGAAAGAAAGTGAATTCGGGTGACCAAGCTATTCACCCCCCCCCCTCTAGTCGTGCCATCAATCCCAACAAGTTCAAATGTTTTTGGCATTGTGATTTTGCTATTTAATTTCCCTAACTTAAACGTATTGCCAAACATCAAAAAAGGGAAGATTGTTGAGGCAATCTATGGTCTGTGGGACCATGTGTTTTGATATTTGGACAAAGGATTTAAGTTAAGTTCACCCTTGTATTTGATATGTGTATTTTAGTGTGCAGGTTCTGCAGGATACACGTAGACTCAGCTTGATGGCTTGGGTTCCGGTAAAGGATGGTGCATCCGAGGGATCGTGGATAAGACAACAACGATGAGCTGAGGGAAGCGAACTTCGAGGCATACGTGAAGGATGGCATGTGGACACAAGTCGTGGGCATGTATGTATTCGAGGGACGAGAGCCAAAGTTAAAGAAGGTTTGAAGGCAACAGGTCAAGGTTGCAAGAAGAGTCAAGAGAGTCATGAGAGTCATGAGAGTCCGAGTGCGAGTGAACTGTGCTCGGGAAGGGAACCCTTAGGTTTAGGATTTTACCAATCGATTGGTGTGGGATCAGTCGACTGTTAGAGGTCAATAAAAGATCAATCGGCTGATCTTCTATGCAGTCGACTGGTGTCGGCTGGGAATTTGAACGTTGGACGTTCGAATTCGGCTGAATCAATTGACTGGTGTTGGAACCAGTCGACTGGTAACGGATAGTTCAGCCACGAGCTCTATTTAAGGGAGCTCGATTTAGCTGGCTAGGGTTAACGAAATTGGTATTGGTTAAAGGTCAATTAATAGTCTAAGTGCTCAAGTGCTTGTGCGAGTTTGTGGCAAGGTTTATATGGCCACAAGAAGTTACGCGAGCTAGCTGGAGGTTTTCTGAGGAATCATTCATCGACGGATCGAGATCGTTCGCCTTACGGGCAGCCGTGGAGTAGGAGCTTTATCTCTGAACCACGTTAAATCGGTTTGTCTTTCCTTTGTGTTTAAGTTAATTATGTTGGGACCGATGGACCGGCTAGAGGGGGGTGAATAGCTTGGTCACCCGAATTCGATCTCTTCCTACAAATGTTAGCGCACAAGCAAAAATACAAACTATAATTAAAATCAATGCTAACACTTAACCTCTTACGTGGTTCGGAGATTGCTTTCTCTTACTCCATGGCGTGTCCTTAAGGTGGACGAACTCTTGATCCTTCGATAGATCAATCCTCGATAATCTCTGGCTAGAGCTTTCTCCTTCTCGATGGAGAACAACCTCTCACAAAGTCTCTCTTCCCTTTACAAAAATGAAACTAGGGTTTGAGGAAGAGAGTAGGCTTGAGAGCTTGAGCACTTGAGCAATAGGATTTTACACACAACACAGCTAACCCTTCTCAAGTCTCAAGCTCCTCTTTAAATAGAGGAGAGAGCTGTTAATAAAACAGCTCAACCCCGACGCCATGTAACGACCCAGAAAATTTTCTCAATATTTCCTTTAAAATATTGATCATGTCTAGATAGTGTTCGAGGAACCTAGAGATACTAGTATGAAGTTTAGCCTAGTTTTAGCATGGTTTTCCTATTTAAATTGAGAAGTTAAGTACTAATGAGCCTTATATGGGCTCCAAAAATGGGTTTTAATTAGGTAGAATTTAATATAAATCTAAAAGGATTTTAATTAGGAATATTAGCATGATTATGGGTGAGTTTTAGGGAATTTTCAAAAATAAGAAAAAATAAAATAAAAATAAAGTGCATGCACCAAGGATTGAACCTTGGACCTAGTCTACCATCATGCATGTGCTAACCAATTCACCTAGCAAGGGAGTGCTATGAGGGAATGAAGTAGATTTTAGTTAAGGCTTAGGAAAATGAAGAGTCATCATGAGAAGAGACACCATGACTCTTCACTTACCCTCCTTAATGTAGTATAAAGGAATGAGGGAGGTGGCATGGGAGTTATTTTTCATCCTTCATCTACAAGCCACTCTTCTTCCTCCTCCTTCCTCCCTCTAGCCGAAACCCACAAGTGGGGTTTTCCCTTGGACAAGCTCCACAAGAAGGCCTCATCTTCAAGATCTAAAGGTTTCACAAGGCTACAAGGGCTAGGGGTGACCTAAGGTCTAAGAAGTTCTTTTGGTTCTCTATATTCAAGGTGAAAAATCAAGAAAACCCAAGGTAAGACTCCCTCTCCTGTGATATGATAGTTCCCCTTGATGTTTATCATATTATGAAGTTTTGTTTAGGTTTTATGTTGAGAAAAAAACCATGATCTTGGCCATTGAACTTTCGGCCACCATGTTTTTGGGTTCAAAATTGATGTTAAAAATATCTCTCATGTTTTCTAATGTGTTCCCATGATGAATATAGAATAGAATATAATTTTGGAAAATTTGTAGGGTACCCTGAGACCCTTTAGGGTTTGGGACCTTCACCATGAGTCCATGGTTAGGATTGGACCTAACCCTTCAAGTATGTACCTTGTGCATCCTCATGATACAAGGGGAGGTTGAAGGTGATCTATGTGAATTTTCACAAGGCCTTGTGACCCTAAAAGTTTCGGCCAAGAAGGGTCCTAGGGCAAGGAGTTAGGGATTACCTCAAGTAAGGGTTCCAATGTCTCCTATGGTATGGTATGGAAGGTGTTAGATGATTAATTGAAAATTTTATGAAATTATTCATGCACCCATGGCCCTTGTATGTTTCAGCCAACCCCATGAAGAAGGGCTAGGAGTTAGGGTTAACCCTAAACATGAGCCCTAATAGCTTCCTATGGCCTTATGAGTAATGTATGGTCTTTTCCTTTTCCTATGCTACCTTACATATCACTTGAATGATGGAGCCCCTTCCTTACAAGTTTCGGTCAAGCCACTTGATTGGGATTTAGGTGGAGCTAGGGATTCAAGAATGATTGTTTATGGCTTATTATGATATATATATATAAGTTCAAGCATGTGGTAGAAAGTATGTTACCTATAACCCTAACCTTAAGTGTTATGTTTCATGTTTGATATGTTTATGTTAGATGCCATGTTAATAGGGTTTGTTCATGAATGTCTAATGTTCTATGCCATGCACTTAGATAGTATGTAGCATGTTTAGAGAAGTCCTACCTATGCATGCTTGTGATGGATACCATGCTTCTGTATGAAATGCAATGCTTACCTTATGTATCATGATCATGCAAGCTCTATGGATTAGGACAATGGTCTATGTAAACATGTCATGTTTAATGAATATAATGCAATTCTTACCTTATATGCCATGATCATGCAAGCACTATGAACAAGAATGATGTTTTATGTAAGCATGTCATGTTTATGAATAAAGTTAATGTAAGCACTATAAACAAGAATGATGTTTTATGTAAGCATGCCATGTTTTATGAATAAAGATGCATGCCATGTTTTATGAAAGAAGATAATGCTCATGCCTTTAAGGCATCATGATGCTATGCATTAAGTATGAACAATGAAAAGTCAAGTATGCTTTATGTCATGCTTCATGTAACAAGTTTATGTTATGTTTGAATATGCTATGAATGTCCTATGAATGATGAAGCATGTGACGTATTTTACTTTATGAATGGGCTTGTACCGGACCGAAGTATGGGTCCAAGGGATGGGCATCTTAAGAATGCCCCGGTTCTGGACTACCGACTATGCTGTCCACGGTTCTGGGACTACCGAAGCTGTCCAACAGGGATGGGCACCTTAAGAATGCCCCGGTTCTAGGACTACCGTAGCTGTCCTTACCCTAGTAGGTCGAGACTAGCTACCTCATATTTACTTAGGGATGCCCGCATATGATGTATGTATGTGGTACAAGCCGGGGACCCCAATGATGTTATGATTATGTTTAAGTATTTAAAAGAAAGTATGATTTTGAATTAAGCATCCTTATGTATATGCATTCAACTCATGCATTCATTCATGCTATGCATTTAGCCATGATAGCGAATATTATGCTTATGTTTATGTTAAGAATATGCCCATGTGTTATGTTAGGAATTATGCCATGATAGCAAATGTATGCTCATGTTTATGTTAAGTGTATGCCCATGTTTAAGTTAGGAATTATACTTATGTTTTATGTTAAGAATTATGCCATGATAGCAAAGGTTATGCTTATGTTAGGTTAAGAACATGCCCATGTTTTATGTTAAAAAAATTCATGCCATGAATTATGCCTAGTAAGTGTACTTTATGTTTACATTTATGCCATGTGACATGCCAAGTTAAGTATAATTTATGCTCATGTTTTATGCTAAGAACTATGTCATGCTGAATGATGTTACATGTTTAGGTTCTATGTTAGGCACTAAGTCACATTAATGTTTCATGTGCTTATGTTAAAATGACGAATGGTTTAGTGAGTAGGAAAGAGTCTTACTAAGCCTATGTGCTTATAGTTTTATTTCCTCATATCGCAGATCAAGCGAGAGGACAATAAGGAAGCAGCAGGAGGGGCAAGAATGTGTGTGTGTGTGGTAGTGACTTGGCCAAGGAAATACATAATTACAAGTTTTATGCTAATTTTATGATGGTGTTGTCTAAACAACTTACACTTGCTACTTGTGTGCTTGATGGATGACTATGTGACTTTATGATATGATGTTAAGTATGATGTTAAAATGCTAAGTTCCCATGTCACCAAGTTAGCAAGGATAGTTAGGTGCATGTATGTGTAAGTTTAAGTTATTCCGCTGTCTTACGATGCTCACATGCCCTAAGTATGTTAGCGTAACACCGCTTTATGAAAAAAAAAAGCGGGCGTTACAGGTTGGTATCAGAGCAGTTGTCATCTCACTACACACACATCAAGCCTCTTCCCTGCCACTTCCAAGTAAGTACGTTTGTGTATATCTTATGTTCTTTTATGATTCTAGAATATGCGAATATGGATGATACCTATGTTTCTAGAATATGCAAGTATGGACGATAATTTATCTCCTTTTATGAATCAAATACTTTAGAGTAGATATAAGGGTAGGAAAAAAAATTGATATTGGTCATACTTGTCTTTGGTGAAGAAAAGCATGGCTAGAAGACAGAGTAACCGACATAACGAGACAACTCCATCGCCTGACCTGATGCAATTAGTGACCCAGCTCCAGCGTCAAGTTACTGAGCAGCAGCAAACCATTAATACCTTGATGAATCAGCAAGAAAATTCTACTACTCCCCCAGTGAACCAGACTGTTATACCCGTCGCGCCCACAGTTACGCAAAACCCCCCGACAGGCCCGACCACTGTAGCACGGCAAGAGGCTTATCTGATCCAGTGGTTGAGGCTGAAACCGGAAAATTTCTCGGGTACTGGCGAACCATGGGACGCCCAAGTGTGGTTCAAGATAGTGGAAAGCACAATGGATCCGCTAGACTGGCCGGAGCATGAGAAGATCAAGTGTGCATCATTCTGCCTTTCTGGGGATGCCAGAATGTGGTGGGAAAGGGTCAAGGCCAAAAGACAGGTGAACCAGATGACGTGGACAGACTTTGAGTCGGAGTTCTTCGATGAATTCTTCAATATGCGTGTCACAAATAGACATTACGACGAGTTCACGGAGTTTCGACAGGGCGACCTCTCGGTCGATGAAGCCGTGAAGAAATTCAACCGATTGGCTCGTCTATGCCCCGAGCTGGTCCGCACTGAGAAAGAAAGAGTCCGACTGATGCTCAGGATGCTGCAGCCCGAAATAGCTCTGAACGTAGCCAGCGGAGTTAACAGACCGCAGACCGCCGAGGAGCTGTTTAGTAGCGCCCTACTCACTGAGCACTATCTAAACAATATTAATCAGCAACGGAAGGCGCTAAATGAAAGTAAGGATCAAGTTCATTCCGGGATTCTCGATCCTTCCTTTCATTATTTTTGATGTTTTTCCTTTCATCATCGCGTAGGAGGGCAAAAACCCCAGAGTGCCAATACTACCGGGAAGGGAGACCAAAGTGGCAAACGAAAGTCAGGGAACAACCCCCAAGGGGGCCCAGCAAATAAACAGGCCAAGCCTTTCTCGTGCGCGACATGCGGAAAAAGGCACCCCGGGGAATGTCGTAAAGGTACGAACCGGTGTTTCACCTGTGGAGTGGAAGGGCATATGGCGGCTTACTGTCCTACCAAGAACCAGGCCCCTCCCCAACAACTCGTCCAGTACCAAGGTGCTCCGGTGAAACTACACTATATGCAAGCTGAGCTGGAAGGTACTGATAAGTACCATTTTATTGATTATTTGAGTTGCTAAAATCCATGTTTGACCCATGTTTTACTTGTTTAATTGTGATTTTACCCTAGGTTTTAGAACATACCTTTATTTTGGACTTAATTGCAAATTTACACATATTTGGATTAATTGGCCACTAAATTTTTGATCTATTTTTGTAGGCATGAAAGGTTCATGGACCTAGGGCATACTGGGTCAAACTTGAGTCGGAAGTGGAACCGGATCGAATTATCAAGCTTACAATTAATCCGGGCCGTCCGATTCAAAAGCGGCTAGATCTGAGCCATCCGGGACAATCTGAAGCAATCCGAGCTAGGGTTAGGGTTGATTAAGCACTATGATCATGATCTGAAAGTTTCATCCCAATCAGAGCTAAATCAACCGTTGGATCAAGCTCGGAGGGCTCTAGATCGTCCATTCAAAGACTAAGTTGATCTGGACCATCCGTTACAAATCTGGAGGATCCGAGCTACCACGAGGCAGATCCTGACCCCAGATCATCATCATCAAAGTTTGGCTCAAATCAGAGCAAGATCAGCCGTTGGATTTCCTCAAATCAATCTGGACCGTCCATGCTTAAGTATTTAATCAAAACTCATCAGCTCTTCTTCCCTGTCGCGTCTCCGCCGCACAGTAGCTTCCTTCTTCGTCTTCTTCAGTTTTCAGTGGTTTTTCTTCAATTCAAGGGGCGCGACCCCTCGATTTCTCATCTAGATCGAGTGCTAGATCATTGGGGAGCTGCTGTAGTGAAGTTCCCGCTCCGAATTGGCCAAAACAGAGCCGAGTGAGGGTTTCCTCGGCTCTGCCTTCGATTGCTTCAATTGTGGTTTTGTTCAATCCTTCATCCACCCGAGCAGTTCAGAGGGGTTCCGTGGAGTGTTTGATTCATCCCCACACCATCTGCGCGATTGGACAAGGCAAGATTGAAGAAATTGATTGGGAATTCAGTTGGCACAGACTGTGAGCTGGATTGCTTCGCAGAGGTCGTTCTTCCATTGATTTGCTGAGCTTGCGGGTCCGAGGCTCACTCTTGCTTGACGACCAAGAAGCATTCGAGCTAGGGAAGCATTGAGGAGTAGATTTCTTTAGCTAATTTTCATTGTTTGTAGCTATAAAATTCATTTCTGCACTTGGTTTAATTTCTGTCTTGGTTTCAGATTGGTTAATTTCATTTCCTACTTGTTTTTGCGTAATTAGGATTATGTCCTTCAAGTTGAGTAGTTTAGGAAGCTTTTCTAGTGGATAGTTGTGTTTAATTTCAGTTAATTTCAGCTTAAAAGCTTGCGTGCCAACTTATTGCTACGTATCAGCACCCTTAGTTTCTGAAATTTTCCAACTTTCTTGTTTCGAGCCAGTTTATTTCTGATTCTTTTTGCAAGTTCTTTTCAATTCAGTTGAGTTACTTTAATTCCTGCTATTGAAACTAACATTTAGTTTCCTGATTTTGTTTCGGCACAATTATTCTTGCATTCAGATTTTGTTGCGGCACAATTTCTGCACATCCATTGATTCTGAAATTCGGTTTCAATTTCCTGCATTTCGGTTCCTGTTCTGAGTATCAACTAATAGAATCTGAATGGAGGATTAACCAACCCTGTTTTTCTTCTAAATTTTCATTGGAGATTGTTTCATTTCCATAGTTTCCGGTTCATCAAATTCTGAGTATCAAATTCTGAAATTCAGCAGTAGATTCTGAATTCTACTAGTCTGAAATTCATCATGTTTCAGTCACACTGCATGCAGTGTTATGGTTTTAGTCTTAACTCTAAAGTTGTATCAATGGAACATGAGCTCTTTTGAGTTTTATATGAACAACAGATTTGAACAATTCATTTTGGTTGCTGTGTAAATTTCTGCATTCGAATCTGTCTTACTGCGTCTTCTGTATTCTCCCTGCGTTTCTGAAATTCTGCAATTGCTGTATTCTATTTGTGTAGATTGTGAAGTTTGTGAAGTTTGTAATTGCTGTGTTATTCGAATCTGTCTTAATTTCGGTAGCTTGTGAAGTTTGCATTCTATTTGTTTGTTTCCATCCAATTGCTGCACATCAATTTTAAGTGAAGTTTCAGTTAGTGATTCATGGTTTTGAGCTTTAATTCCTGTAATTGAACAACCCTTTTAGTGAGCTATTGAGTTCAAGTTCAGTTAATTTCATCGCCATGGGTTGAGTTATAACTTGCTATCACTTGTTAAGTTCCATGAGTTAAGATTCCTTTCATCTCATTTTCATTCCTAATCGCATTCCAAACCCAAATCACATTCGAAACCCAAAATTCATAAACGACACAAAAACACGAGCTCGAATCACACAACATCAACTAGTCCCGAGGAAAAATACGACCTGTGGCCCCTTTACTACGTTTTCATATTTTGATTGCAAAAAGGGTTTCCAGCATTTCATTCATATTTAAATTCTGATTGGACCCACATTTCGTGACAACTTTAATTAGCTAAATCGGGTCCATCAAATTTTTGGCGCCGTTGCCGGGGAAGCAACTAGTTGATTTGTTTGATTTTTGCTTGTATGCCTTTGGACATATCATTGGGTTCTGTTTTATTTTGCTTTATCTTTCATATACGGTTGCTGCCATTTTTTCTTGTTTGTTTTGGGATAGGGCTGTAAGATCAAAATGTGGTCACCAGAGTTCTGTACAGAGATAAAAGAGGCATTGGTGGAGTTGAAGTGTAGGGTTAAGGAGTTGGACTACCAACAAAAACATAAAGCTCAGTCGTCTACTCACCAGCAGCCGATTCAGCCTACATTTCAGCCACCTCAGCCACAATTTTAGCCTCTCAACCAATTTCAGCAACCCTATTCAGAATTTCAGCCTTTCCAGCAATTTCAACCGCCACAGCAAGAATTCCAGCAAATTCTGATTTCCAGCAGCCCCATTTGAATTTTCAGCAACCGAACTTTCAGTTTCAGCAAGGGTGTTTAGATAATCAGAATTTTCAGCAACCACCCTTCCATCAAGTTCAACCAAACCAGTTTTTTCAGCCACCATTACAACAATTCGAACAACCACAGCAATTCCAACAATTTCAGCCAGATTTTCAGCCAAGTCTACCAAATTTCCAGAATTTTCAGAATGGGCAGCCACAATTCCAAGGTTTTGAGCCCCAAATTCAGCAATTTCAGCCTAACTTTCAGCCACCTTATCAACAAGATCAGTCACAATTTCAACAATATCAGCAAGGGCAACCTTTCCAAAATTTTCAGCCATGGCAGCAAGAATTTCAGCCCACTCAATTTCAGTGTTCACCACCACAATTTCAACCTCAGATCCAAGAATTCCAGAATCAGAATTTTCAGCCATATCCACCAACTTGTGAACCAAATTTTCAGCAGTTTAATCAGCCTGTGCAACCATTTTATCAACCCCCACAGTCTCAATTTCAACAAATGTTTCAACAAGAGCTTCAAAACCTCGGAAGGCAAATGGAACAAGTGGCTAGTGATTTGAATCAGATAAAAGCCCAAAGATCAGGACAATTAGCTTCTCAAGCTACTTTTAATTCTGAGAGCCCCGGAGTTAGTTTTATATCAGTTCAAGGTGACCCTAGTGCATGGCCAAGTCCTTCTTCAAGTGATCTTGCAAAATTAGTAGAAGAAGAAAAAGTAATCATCAAATATAGGGCACCTACAGCATGCATCCCTCCGGAGATTCCTATTCAAAATCCATTGCCAAATTTTTCAGCTCCACAGGACCATTCTCATCTTTTATTTTGTGATGATAGTGTTATTGATGGTCCTAATTTTTCTAATATTGTTGTTGCAGATATTACTGAGGAAACATACACGGGAGATGATTCCACAGGTGTAGGGGATTGCACTAAGCCCCAGGGACCACCACAATTTACTGGTACATTAGAAGATTCAGAAGATGAACCAGAAAGTGTAGGGACTTGCATGGTGGAAGCAAGCACCCAAGGATCACCTATTCCAGTTGAGTGTCCACCAGAGCTTGAGGCTGATGAGGAGCATGTACTTGATCAGGAGGAGGCCATGGATACATCTACTCTTGTAGAACCTCCAGGTATTCTCCAGCACGCTCAGGTAAGTATTTCTCCTCTTTGTTCAGAAAAATTCAGAAAGGTACCTAGTACTGACTTTATTAGTTATGATGAATTTATTGATATACCTTGTGTAGAAATTGCTTGTGAAAATCCAATAGAGGTACCAAAAATTGATTTCCTTGGTCATAATGCATTACCTGATACATCTCTTGTTGATATGGATCGCGAAATAATTTTAGAGGCACCTATAATTGATGTTGTTTGTTATGATGAATTACTTGATACATCTTTTGTGGATATGAATTGTGAAAAATTTTTAGAAGTGCCTGAATTTGATGTTATTTATTTTGATGAATCTCTTGCAATATCTTATGCTGAGGTTGAATGTGAAAAACTTATGGAGATATCTGAGATTGATTTTATTGGCTATGACACATTGCTTGATACATTGTTGATGGAAAATAATTGTGATATTTCTATTGAAGTGCCAAAAATTGATTTCTTTGTTTATGATGAGTTCCTGGATGCAAATTTTGTAGAAAATGATTGTGAAAAATTTATTGAGGCACCAGAATTTGATTTAATTGGATATGATGCAGATTTGGATTCATTTCATGCAGAGACTGATATTATTTTATTTCTTTCTGACCCTGCACGCTTGAGAGAGGTATTACATTATTTTGCAGGGTCCAGAAGACTTCAGGAGTGGGTGCTCCAACTGAACAGACTTCAACCTCCTGGAAGGACTTCTGAAAGGCATCAAGAAGGAGGAGAAGATCTTACTTTAATCCATAGCCCTCCATTCCTTCAATGGATTTTATACCTGAATCGCCTTCGGCCACCGGAGCATATTTCTGCAAAGTTCAAGTGTGGGGGAGTCCAAATTCTCTCAGCCACCCAGACTCCTCCACTACCACGATGGAGGCTACTTCTGGATAGACTCCGTCCACCAGAAATAAAGGGGAGATTGTTCTTTCTTATATTTTCTCTCATTGCATTTTTCACTTTTAAATTGAGTTCTTGCTAATAAATGCATTAGTAGAGTAGAATGACTAGGAGTCATTGTAGATACCATTTTAATTTTCTTGGAAATTTGTTTCTTGCATGATTAGGAAATAAAAGTATCCCTCTAGGTTATCTCCATAGCATTTTAGAATCTTTTTGAAAATAAATTAAATTTAATTGTCAAAACTTAGGGTTTGAGTTAATGGATGAATTCTTGGATGCTTGAGTACTACTTGGTTTTGGATTCTTAATTGAGACTTGAGATGAATTATTTTTTACCTAGTGAGAATTAGCCTTACTTTTGTGATACACATATGTCATTGTGCTCTAGAACTTGCTTAGGTTCTTTCCAAGTCATATTTCAATGATTGGATTACATTTATAGAGATAAATCATTTTGCTTTTCATCTTATGACAATTTTCGTAAATTGCCCTTGTGATCATTTCATTTTTCTCACTTTCCCTACCTAATCTCACTTTTTCTATGGACTTGTTGTTTGAGATGTTTCTTAATGCTACTTTGCCCGAGACGGACAAAGATTTAAGTGTGGGGGAGTGACTAATGTTTTGGAGTTGTTTTGTATCAAGGAGGCATTTTGTGTCAAAAGAAAAAATTTTTGCAATGAAACAAGTGCATATTGAGTTGAGTTTGGTGCCAAAAATGAGCAAGAAAAAAAAAATGGTTGAGGATGGAAATGATTGGAGCATCTAGATTCCTTATCATACTTTGAAATCCAAGTGGCATGCAATGAATGAAAGTAAAGATGTGAGCAAAATTTTTTGGGCAGAAATGTTTTGGACTTGTAGTTTTTCTTTGCTTGCAGTTTTTTTCTTTGCTTAAGAAAGCCAAAACCTCTTGATAAATACTGAATTGGAGATGAACAGATCTGAGAAAATGTAGAGAATCTGTGCCAAAAATAGAGAAAGGAAAAGAAAATCTGTGCCATGAAGAGAAATCTGAAATTAATGGAGTTTGTAGCACAAATGGAGGATGAAATCAGTAACACTTTGCTAAAGTCTGAATTGGGAGTGCTAAAGTCTGAATTGAAGCAGGAAAACACAGAGAAAAAAAAATTTGAAAGAATGGCAGCAAATCTGTACCAAAAACAGAGGGAAAATTCAGCTATGAACTCAAGAAAAATAGCTGGAATTTAAAGGGAAAACACACTGAATTTCAGGAGCAAATCGACTGAGATACAGTTGCCAATCAGTTTGTTGGAATTCCATTAGATACAAAAATTCTGAAGCTGTAAAGGAGAATGCAGAAACTAATTGATTGCAACATCAAACAAAAGGTAGAGTAAAAACAAGAGATGCAACTACTATGAAGCTTACGGCATTAGAAAGGATGGAATTGATTCTGATGAGGGTTCAGGGAGCTGATCACACCATGAATGAATAAGGGTAAGCTGCAGAAAAAAATTAGGAAGTCAGCAGCTTGAAAAAAAAAAAGAGTTTGAAAAAAAAAATCAAGGAAACCAAGTGGCATCCAACTTAAGTTTTGGCACCATAAATTAGTGAAGATTTTTCTCATCCAAATCCAAGCTTTGCATCACTACATTCTGACCTTACTAGAGAGAAAGAAAAAGAGGAAAAATCAGAGAAAGAAAAATGAGGAAAGAAAAGCAAAGTTGGCACGCATAGACAAGAATTGGCACATGTGAACAAGGATGGTGTCTTCATTCAAATCAAAGGCAATTATTTATGTTTGACTTCACAACACTTTTGATATCATTAGAGGACTGTTAAGATGGGGCAAAGCACATTGGAAACATTTTTGAGCAACCAAGTCTCCCACTCCATCAATTTTTCCATTTTCTTGATTTTTTACTCCATTTCTTACCATTTTCCATGTTTACACTTGTTTTTGTAGATATTGATCCTAATCATGAATAATGGTGGAGATTAGATAATAAGCAAGCTTATGGTAGTGCAAGAAGCATGTGTGTTTGAGTGAGCTCCACTTCCATGATCAACTTAGGACTTAAGGAGAGAGCCACCAAAACTTCCCTTGAAAGGCTAGTGATTTAAATTCATCTCAATGACTCATGATAGATGAAAAGGCTAAGTTGTTGATTTAAGGACAAGATACTAATCCCTAGAGCTTAGATTTTTTAGAATTGACAACCTTAGGTAATTTTTTTTCATTTGCTTCTAATTATGTTTAAGAAAATCTAGGGGATACATACTTAGTAGTTTCGCGAGACGCTCAAGGTTAAGTGTGGGGGAGTTGATAAGTACCATTTTATTGATTATTTGAGTTGCTAAAATCCATGTTTGACCCATGTTTTACTTGTTTAATTGTGATTTTACCCTAGGTTTTAGAACATACCTTTATTTTGGACTTAATTGCAAATTTACACATATTTGGATTAATTGACCACTAAATTTTTGATCTATTTTTGTAGGCATGAAAGGTTCATGGACCTAGGGCATACTGGGTTAAACTTGAGTCGGAAGTGGAACCGGATCGAATTATCAAGCTTACAATTAATCCGGGCCGTCCGATTCAAAAGCGGCTAGATCTGAGCCATCCGGGACAATCTGAAGCAATCCGAGCTAGGGTTAGGGTTGATCAAGCACTATGATCATGATCTGAAAGTTTCATCCCAATCAGAGCTAAATCAACCGTTGGATCAAGCTCGAAGGGCTCTAGATCGTCTATTCAAAGACTAAGTTGATCTGGACCATCCGTTGCAAATCTGGAGGATCCGAGCTACCGCGAGGCAGATCCTGACCCCAGATCATCATCATCAAAGTTTGGCTCAAATCAGAGCAAGATCAGCCGTTGGATTTCCTCAAATCAATCTGGACCGTCCATGCTTAAGTATTTAATCAAAACTCATCAGCTCTTCTTCCCTGTCGCGTCTCCGCCGCACAGTAGCTTCCTTCTTCGTCTTCTTCAGTTTTCAGTGGTCTTTCTTCAATTCAAGGGGCGCGACCCCTCGATTTCTCATCTAGATCGAGTGTTAGATCATTGGGGAGCTGCTGCAGTGAAGTTCCCGCTCCGAATTGGCCAAAACAGAGCCGAGTGAGGGTTTCCTCGGCTCTGCCTTCGATTGCTTCAATTGTGGTTTTGTTCAATCCTTCATCCACCCGAGCAGTTCAGAGGGGTTCCCTGGAGTGTTTGGTTCATCCCCACACCATCCGCGCGATTGGACAAGGCAAGATTGAAGAAATTGATTGGGAATTCAGTTGGCACAGACTGTGAGCTGGATTGCTTCGCAAAGGTCGTTCTTCCATTGATTTGCTGAGCTTGCGGGTCCGAGGCTCACTCTTGCTTGACGACCAAGAAGCATTCGAGCTAGGGAAGCATTGAGGAGTAGATTTCTTTAGCTAATTTTCATTGTTTGTAGCTGTAAAATTCGTTTCTGCACTTGGTTTAATTTCTATCTTGGTTTCAGATTGGTTAATTTTGTTTCCTACTTGTTTTTGCTTAATTAGGTTTATGTCCTTCAAGTTGAGTAGTTTAGGAAGCTTTTCTAGTGGATAGTTGTGTTTAATTTCAGTTAATTTCAGCTTAAAAGCTTGCGTGCCAACTTATTGCTACGTATCAGCACCCTTAGTTTCTGAAATTTTCCAGCTTTCTTGTTGCGAGCCAGTTTATTTCTGATTCTTTTTGCAAGTTCTTTTCAATTCAGTTGAGTTACTTTAATTCCTGCTATTGAAACTAACATTTAGTTTCCTGATTTTGTTTCGGCACAATTATTCTTGCATTCAGATTTTGTTGCGGCACAATTTCTGCACATCCATTGATTCTGAAATTCGGTTTCAATTTTCTGCATTTCGGTTCCTGTTCTGAGTATCAACTGATAGAATCTGAATGGAGGATTAACCAACCCTGTTTTTCTTCTAAATTTTCATTGGAGATTGTTTCATTTCCATAGTTTCCGGTTCATCAAATTCTGAGTATCAAATTCTGAAATTCAGCAGTAGATTCTGAATTCTACTAGTCTGAAATTCATCATGTTTCAGTCACACTGCATGCAGTGTTATGGTTTTAGTCTTAACTCTGAAGTTGTATCAATGGAACATGAGCTCTTTTGAGTTTTATATGAACAACAGATTTGAACAATTCATTTTGGTTGCTGTGTCAATTTCTGCATTCGAATCTGTCTTACTGCGTCTACTGTATTCTCCCTGTGTTTCTGAAATTCTGCAATTGCTGTATTCTATTTGTGTAGATTGTGAAGTTTGTGAAGTTTGTAATTGCTGTGTTATTCGAATCTGTCTTAATTTCGGTAGCTTGTGAAGTTTGCATTCTATTTGTTTGTTTCCATCCAATTGTTGCACATCAGTTTTAAGTGAAGATTCAGTTAATGATTCATGGTTTTGAGCTTTAATTCCTGTAATTGGACAACCCTTTTAGTGAGCTATTGAGTTCAAGTTCAGTTAATTTCATCACCATGGGTTGAGTTATAACTTGCTATCACTTGTTAAGTTCCATGAGTTAAGATTCCTTTCCTTTCATCTCATTTTCATTCCTAATCGCATTCCAAACCCAAATCACATTCGAAACCCAAAATTCATAAACGACACAAAAACACGAGCTCGAATCACACAACATCAACTAGTCCCGAGGAAAAATACGACCTGTGGCCCCTTTACTACGTTTTCATATTTTGATTGCAAAAAGGGTTTCCAGCATTTCATTCATATTTAAATTCTGATTGGACCCACATTTCGTGACAACTTTAATTAGCTAAATCGGGTCCATCAGGTACCCTGATGCTGGAGGCCCCACCAACTATGATGAATGCCAGGGTTTTCTCGATTACCAAGGAGGATGCTGCGGAAGCTTCTACGGTTGTCACAGGTCAGATACTCATTTTCAGTCAGTACGCTACTGTATTATTTGATACTGGGGCAACGCACTCGTTCATTTCTGTGCCATACGTCAAGAAGATAGACATGTCTCCGCAAGTGTTAGACTGCAAGTTCTTAACGACCCTGCCTTCGGGAGAAGTAATGACATCCACTCACATGCTGCGTGCGGTGCCGATCAGAATCGCCGAAAGGGAACTCTACTGCAATCTGATAGTACTCGACATGCAAGATTATGACGTTATCATGGGAATGGATTTCCTAGGCAAATACGGTGCTTCTATCGAGTGTCGTAAGCGAAAGGTGGTCTTTTGACCCGAGGCAGATTCTATGTTTGAATTCGTTGGAGAGCCAAGGAAAAGAACTGGGAAATTCTTATCAACTCTCCAAGCACAGAAGATGTTAGACAAGGGATATACTGGGTTGCTAGCATATGTGGTGGACGCCAGTCAAATGAAGAACCAGAAGTTGGAGGATGTCAGGGTGGTATGTGATTACCCAGAGGTATTCCCAGATGAATTACCGGGATTAGCTCCTGAAAGAGAAGTGGAATTCGAGATTGAATTGATTCCTGGTACTAACCCGATCTCCAAGGCACCTTACCGTATGGCGCCAGTTGAATTAAAGGAGCTTCAAGAACAGCTACAGGAGTTGCTTGATAAGGGTTTTATTCACCCTAGTCATTCCCCGTGGGGAGCTCCAGTGCTGTTTGTGAAGAAGAAAGACGGATCTATGCGAATGTGCATAGATTATCGAGCGCTGAACAACGTGACGATCAAGAACAGGTATCCCCTTCCGAGGATAGATGACCTGTTTGACCAATTAAAGGGAGCCACCGTTTTCTCGAAAATTGATCTGAGGTCTGGTTATCATCAAGTTAGAGTAAAACAGGAGGATATTCCGAAGACGGCCTTCCGAACAAGGTACGGGCATTTTGAATTTGTTGTTATGCCCTTCGGCGTGACAAATGCTCCTGCTATGTTTATGGACCTCATGAATCGGGTATTCTCGTCTTTCCTCGACAAATCTGTGATCGTCTTCATCGACGATATCCTTATTTATTCGAGGACCCAGGAAGAGCACGCCGAGCACCTAAAGATAGTATTACAAATTCTTCGGGAAAAGCAGCTGTACGCGAAATTCTCCAAATGTGAGTTCTGGCTCGATCAAGTGGGCTTTCTGGGCCATATAGTTTCCAAAGACGGGGTTATGGTAGACCCAACGAAGATTGAAGCTGTGAATAACTGGGGCCGGCCGAAGAACGCCCATGAAATCAGAAGCTTTCTCAGGCTGGCAGGCTATTATCGAAAATTTGTGGAGGACTTCGCGAGAATTGCAGCTCCTCTAACGGCTCTCACCCGGAAAGATAAAAAGTACGAGTGGACAGAAAACTGCGAAAGGAGTTTCTTGGAGCTAAAAAGGAGACTTATCAGTGCCCCAATTCTTACCCTTCCGGAAAGTAATCAGAATTTTGATATGTACAGTGATGCCTCCAAATTAGGACTTGGAGCTGTACTTATGCAGAGTGGTAAGGTTATTGCTTATGCTTCTAGGCAACTCAAGGAACATGAACAGAACTACCCCACTCACGATCTAGAATTGGCCGCGGTGGTCTTTGCTCTTAAGATATGGAGACACTATCTGTATGGAGCACAGTGTAGGATTTATACAGACCACCAGAGTCTGCGATACTTCTTCACTCAGAAAGACTTGAATATGCGACAACGCCAATGGCTTGAGCTGGTGAAGGACTACGACTGCAAGATCTTCTACCATCCAGGGAAGGCAAACAAAGTGGCTGATGCACTCAGCCAGAAGTCAAGTGCCACTTTGATGTCTATATCTACATTATCCTGGCCACTCGAAAGAGAAATTATTGGTTTTGGAGTCGAGATCATCTCCGGACGGCTTTCCACTATGACACTGACACCGAAGCTGTTCGAGGACATATTGGAAAAACAAAAGGGTGATCCGAGTCTTCAGAGAATCAAGCAAGATATTCTAGTAGGGAAGGGCGATGGTTTTCGTATCGCCGACGGAGGAGTACTGTACCTTAGGGATCGTCTATGTATCCCTAATGATCTGGAGCTGCGGAGAGAAGTATTAGCGGAAGCTCACGAAACCCCTTATTCGATGCATCCAGGATCCACCAAAATGTATCAAGACCTGAAGGAGAAATTCTGGTGGTCCGGTATGAAGAAGGATGTGGCTCAGCATGTGAGTACTTGCCTAACTTGTCAATGAGTGAAAGCAGAACACCAGCGACCCGGAGGAGTCTTGCAACCACTTCCAATTCCGGAATGGAAATGGGAAGATATCTCTATGGATTTCATTTCAGGACTTCCCAAGACTACGAACGGATATGACGCAATATGGGTAATAGTGGACAGGTTGACGAAGTCTGCTCACTTCTTAGCAATCAAGATGACTTATTCGATTGAGCAACTAGCTCAATTATATGCTAAGGAGATAATCAGACTTCATGGAGTTCCCAAAACTATCATCTCAGATAGGGATGGTCGTTTTACCTCACATTTTTGGGAGTGTGTCCAGAAGTCTCTTGGCACTAAACTGCGGTTCAGTACCGCTTTTCACCCTCAGACTGACGGGCAAACGGAGTAGGTGAATCAAGTATTGGAAGATATGTTGAGAGCTTGTGCTCTAGATTTCAAGGGAAGTTGGTGCCGATATCTATGTTTAGCAGAATTCGCATACAATAATAGCTACCAAGCTACTATTAGAATGGCACCTTATGAAGCTTTGTACGGGAGGAGATGCAGGTCTCCGATCTGTTGGTATGAAAGTGGTGAAAAGAAGGAGATGGGGCTCACAACGGATGTCATAGACAGTACCACCCGAGCTATACAGAGCATTCGACAACGGATAGAAACTGCTCAGAGCCGGCAGAAGAGTTATGCAGATGTCCGGCATAGACCACTGGAATTTAAGGTTGGAGATTTAGTATTCCTCAAGGTGGCTCCTATGAAAGGGGTAACGAGATTTGGTAAGAAAGGAAAACTAAGTCCGCGTTATGTGGGACCGTACTCGATTCTGAAAAAAAGTTGGCAAGGTGGCATATGAACTAGAGCTGCCTCAAGAGATGTCGGCTATCCATAACGTATTTCATGTGTCGTTGCTCAAGAAGTGTATCCTAAACACAGATCAGGTGATTGAGCCACAGGCAGTACAAGTTCAGGAGGATCTAAGTTTTGAAAGTCAACCTATCCAGATCCTGAATCGGGAAGTCAAGAAGCTAAGGAACAAGGAAGTACCTTTGGTCAAGGTCCTATGGCAAAGTCAACGGTTTGAGGAAGCTACCTGGGAACGCGAGGACGAAATGAGACGCAAGTACCCGGAGCTATTCTAAGTTCGAGGACGAACTTTCACGAGGTATGGGGGATTGTAACGACCCGAAAATTTTCTCAATATTTCCTTTAAAATATTGATCATGTCTAGATAGTGTTCGAGGAACCTAGAGATACTAGTATGAAGTTTAGCCTAGTTTTAGCATGGTTTTCCTATTTAAATTGAGAAGTTAAGTACTAATGAGCCTTATATGGGCTCCAAAAATGGGTTTTAATTAGGTAGAATTTAATATAAATCTAAAAGGATTTTAATTAGGAATATTAGCATGATTATGGGTGAGTTTTAGGGAATTTTCAAAAATAAGAAAAAATAAAATAAAAATAAAATAAAAATAAAGTGCATGCACCAAGGATTGAACCTTGGACCTAGTCTACCATCATGCATGTGCTAACCAATTCACCTAGCAAGGGAGTGCTATGAGGGAATGAAGTGGATTTTAGTTAAGGCTTAGGAAAATGAAGAGTCATCAAGAGAAGAGACACCATGACTCTTCACTTACCCTCCTTAATGTAGTATAAAGGAATGAGGGAGGTGGCATGGGAGTTATTTTTCTTCCTTCATCTACAAGCCACTCTTCTTCCTCCTCCTTCCTCCCTCTAGCCGAAACCCACAAGTGGGGTTTTCCCTTGGAAAAGCTCCACAAGAAGGCCTCATCTTCAAGATCTAAAGGTTTCACAAGGCTACAAGGGCTAGGGGTGACCTAAGGTCTAAGAAGTTCTTTTGGTTCTCTATATTCAAGGTGAAAAATCAAGAAAACCCAAGGTAAGACTCCCTCACCTGTGGTATGATAGTTCCCTTGATGTTTATCATATTATGAAGTTTCGTTTAGGTTTTATGTTGAGAAAAAAACCATGATCTTGGCCTTGAACTTTCGGCCACCATGTTTTTGGGTTCAAAATGATGTTAAAAATATCTCTCATGTTTCTAATGTGTTCTCATGATGAATATAGAATAGAATATAATTTTGGGAAATTTGTAGGGTACCCTGAGACCCTTTAGGGTTTGGGACCTTCACCATGAGTCCATGGTTAGGATTGGACCTAACCCTTCAAGTATGTACCTTGTGCATCCTCATGATACAAGGGGAGGTTGAAGGTGATCTATGTGAATTTTCACAAGGCCTTGTGACCCTAAAAGTTTCGGCCAAAAAGGGTCCTAGGGCACGGAGTTAGGGATTACCTCAAGTAAGGGTTCCAATGGCTCCTATGGTATGGTATGGAAGGTGTTAGATGATTAATTGAAATTTTATGAAATTATTCATGCACCCATGGCCCTTGTATGTTTCGGCCAACCCCATGAAGAAGGGCTAGGAGTTAGGGTTAACCCTAAACATGAGCCCTAATAGCTTCCTATGGCCTTATGAGTAATGTATGGTCTTTTCCTTTTCCTATGCTACCTTACATATCACTTGAATGATGGAGCCCCTTCCTTACAAGTTTCGGCCAAGCCACTTGATTGGGGTTTAGGTGGAGCTAGGGTTTCAAGAATGATTGTTTATGGCTTATTATGATGTATATATATAGGTTCAAGCATGTGGTAGAAAGTATGTTACCTATAACCCTAACCTTAAGTGTTATGTTTCATGTTTGATATGTTTATGTTAGATGTCATGCTTAATAGGGTTTGTTCATGAATGTCTTATGTTCTATGTCATGCACTTAGATAGTATGTAGCATGTTTAGAGAAGTCCTACCTATGCATGCTTGTGATGGATACCATGCTTCTGTATGAAATGCAATGCTTACCTTATGTATCATGATCATGCAAGCTCTATGGATTAGGACAATGGTCTATGTAAACATGTCATGTTTAATGAATATAATGCAATTCTTACCTTATATGCCATGATCATGCAAGCACTATGAACAAGAATGATGTTTTATGTAAGCATGTCATGTTTATGAATAAAGTTAATGTAAGCACTATAAACAAGAATGATGTTTTATGTAAGCATGTCATGTTTTATAAATAAAGATGCATGCCATGTTTTATGAATGAAGATAATGCTCATGCCTTTAAGGCATCATGATGCTATGCCTTAAGTATGAACAATGAAAGGTCAAGTATACTTTATGTCATGCTTCATGTAACAAGGTTATGTTATGTTTGAATATGCTATGAATGTCCTATGAATGATGAAGCATGTGAAGTATTTTACTTTATGAATGGGCTTGTACTGGACCGAAGTATGGGTCCAAGGGATGGGCACCTTAAGAACGTCCCGGTTTTGGACTACCGACTATGCTGTCCACGGTTCTGGGACTACCGAAGCTGTCCAACAGGGATGGGCACCTTAAGAACGCCCCGGTTCTAGGACTACCGTAGTTGTCCTTACCCTAGTAGGTCGAGACTAGCTACCTCGTATTTACTTAGGGATGCGCGCATATGATGTATGTATGTGGTACAAGCCGGGAACCCCAATGATGTTATGATTATGTTTAAGTATTTAAAAGAAAGTATGATTTTGAATTAAGCATCCTTATGTATATGCATTCAACTCATGCATTCATTCATGCTATACATTAAGCCATGATAGCGAATATTATGCTTATGTTTATGTTAAGAATATGCCCATGTGTTATGTTAGGAATTATGCCATGATAGCAAATGTATGCTCATGTTTATGTTAAGTGTATGCCCATGTTTAAGTTAGGAATTATATTTATGTTTTATGTTAAGAATTATGTCATGATAGCAAAGGTTATGCTTATGTTAGGTTAAGAACATGCCCATGTTTTATGTTAAAAAAATTCATGCCATGAATTATGCCTAGTTAGTGTACTTTATGTTTACATTTATGCCATGTGACATGCCAAGTTAAGTATAATTTATGCTCATGTTTTATGCTAAGAACTATGTCATGCTGAATGATGTTACATGTTTAGGTTCTATGTTAGGCACTAAGTCACGTTAATGTTTCATGTGCTTATGTTAAAATGACGAATGGTTTAGTGAGTAGGAAAGAGTCTTACTAAGCCTATGTACTTATAGTTTTATTTCCTCATACCACAGATCAAGCGAGAGGACAATAAGGATGCAGCAGGAGGGGCAAGAATGTGTGTGTGTGTGGTAGTGACTTGGCCAAGGAAATACATAATTACAAGTTTTATGCTAATTTTATGATGGTGTTGTCTAAACAACTTACACTTGCTACTTGTGTGCTTGATGGATGACTATGTGACTTTATGATATGATGTTATGTATGATGTTAAAATGCTATGTTCCCATGTCACCAAGTTAGCAAGGATAGTTAGGTGCATGTATGTGTAAGTTTAAGTTATTCCGCTGCCTTACGATGCTCACATGCCCTAAGTATGTTAGCGTAACGCCGCTTTATGAAAAAAAAAAGCGGGCGTTACACGCCAGTCGACTGGTATCTAGCCAACGGCTAGCCAATGACTAGTCTAACGGCTGGATTTCGAACAGACCAGTCGATTGGTCCCCACACAAGTCGACTGCTACATGCTGTTCGATCTTATAGAAAGATCAGTCGACTAGTTCCCATACCAGTTGACTACTAAAGTTCACTCTCGGCAGTGTCAGTTGACTGATTCACTTGCCATTCGACTGCCCTGCTTACAAGCTCACTCTCAACCTCTCCGGAGTTCATCCTTCGCATATGCCTTGAAGTCCACTTCCTCGGCTTGCCCCTTGAAGTTCTCTTCCTTCGGCTCTCGTCCCTCGGATGCGCACACAAGCCCACGGCTTATCTCCATGCCATCCTTTACGTATGCCTTTGAAGTCTACTTCCTCAACTCGCCCTTTGAAGTTATCTTCCTTCGGCTCTCGTCCCTCGGATGCTTCACTCCATTGTTCCTCATGTGTGGTTCACCAAGTCCTACAAGACTCAAACACACACATCAAACCAACATGAAAACCTAACTTAATCATATTGGCATACACATCAAAACTCATGATCTACCCAAACAAACTTAGGTCAATTGCACCAACAATCTTTCCCTTTTTGATGTGTGGTAATATGTTTAAGTTAGGCACAATGATAGCAATTGAAAATTAGAATCATAGTATACTAAGACACATAAACATGCATCCTCCACCTTAACATATGTCTTATCACATAATTTTTAATTTTTGCACAAACATGAAAAAGTAAGTTAAATTCTAACTTAAACCCTTCAATTCTCCCCCTTTGACACCATCAACAAGATTGTACCAAACAATGTTAACCTATGGTATCATATAAGGACAAAGTTTCTAATTCTGAAAATGCATAGAAATCAAAAACATAGGTATCAGTCGAGTCAGTTATCAGTCGACTAGTCTCATCGAAACTACTCTTTCTTCCAAGAAACAGTATGATCAGTCGACTGTCCCTTGGTACCAGTCAATTGATACATTTCTGATTCGAATTTCAACCTTTTGAGCTGAATTTTAGAAATACATAAAAAAATCCAGAAAATTCAAAAATATATAAAATTTTTGCAAACATATTTCATTTGATATCCTCTAATAGGGAAAAATATAGTTTCATGAAAACTCAAAATATTTTTGAATTTTTACCAAAACTCAAAAAAATTTGAAAACCTTCAATTTTGTATCAAATCAAGCCCTAGTTTTGAACCCTTGTGTTTTTCAAATCTATGTCATAGCAAATAAAATACAGAATTATTTTTAAAACATTTGAAATGTCCAACTATAATCTATGGGAAAGATGTCTATTAATTAAACATATGCTTTCTCTATAATTGGTCTATTATTACTAAGGTGATACAATTCATAATCACCAAAATGTCACAAGCACATGTGAATTATGAATATCATCCTAACATCTCATATGCATAAATAAACACATAAATCAAGTCATTATGAGATGTACTAAAGGTAATCCCTATTTAGCCCATTTTATCATGAATTCTTATTTGGGCTAAGTGCTCCCCCTCAAGGTCTCAAGTCAATCATTTTTCAAAAAATTTAAATTTTAACAACATGGTTGACTAAACCTAAATCCTCTAACCCTTGAGGATTGACTTTGGAACCCAATAGAGATTCTTTCTAATTGGGTTGACCAAGTACTCCTTAGGGATTCACTTCCTTTCTAGGGTTTTAGTTTTTGATTGTCCTCTAGCTATTAGGCAATGATAGGTCTTTTCATTACTAGAGTCTTTATATCCTAAACTTGATTTCTTAAAACTTGCTCTTTGGCTTTTAATAATCATGTGTAGTGTGTTAGATCCAATTTTGAATTTCCTAATGGCTTTACTAAGGTTATACACCTTTTCCTTTAATTCCATATTTTCCTCTTCTAAACATAAATCATTTAAACTAGAAGAAGAGGAAACATACATGTTATCCCTAAGTGTCATGGATTCTAGTTTTTCATTTAGCATGTAAATTTTATTTTTCAAATATTTGATTTTCTTTCTAGCTTTAAACAAGTCATCATTTTTGCTAGAAATTATTTTAACTAAAGTAGTAGTAGGTAGATTGTATACCTCACTTATTGAGACGTCTGAATCCGAAGTTGAGTCTCCCCCTTCACTTGAGGTCCCTTCATCTTCACTTGATATCTTCCCTTCTTCAATTTCGGATGATGTGGAGACTATATCTTCAATTTCCATTAAAGCAAAATGGGACACATGGTGCTCCTCCTCTTCTGATGATGATGACTCATCCTATGTTATTTTTAAACTTTGGACCTTCTTCCCCTTTTCTATTATTTTCTTATTTTCTTCTTTTTCTTTCGTTCCTTTTTCTTCAAAAGAGGGTATTCATCTCTCATATGTCTTCTCCTTGACAATTATTATTGGAGCAATCTAGGTACCTTGGATTTTGATGTTTGGGCAAAGGTTTAAGTTAGGTTTATTGTTGTATTTGATGTTGCATTATGAGAATGCAAGATACAGGTATGAAAAAGAAAAGTCTAAGTGGCATCTTGGCAAAGGAAGACCCGACAACAAGGACCGAAGCCGAAGGAAGCTCCAAAAGGCAATGCGTGAAGGATGGAGAGGCATCCAAGGGACACAAGGCTGATGGAGGAGGCTAGAAGGCTAGGTCTAGGTTGGTCGGGCGAGGATGAGTGCTGAGTGACTATACTTGGGGTTTAAAATCCTAGATTTAGGGTTTAGGTAGTCGACTGCTGCATGGAGCAGTCGACTGGTGTTGGGTACAGAAAAATCAGTCGACTGATCTTCTGTGCAGTCGGTGGGTGTCAGCTGGAATTCGAACGTTGAGATGTAACGTTCGAATTCAGGTGGACCAGTCGACTGGTGTTGGCTCCAGTCGACTGGTATCGGTTGGAACAATACCGAGCTCTATTTAAGAGAACTCGGTTTGGCTGGGCAAATGTTGACGAAATAAGCTTGGGTAAAGCTTATTAGTAGTCTACCAAGTTTGGAACAGTACCAAGCTCTATTTAAGAGAACTCGGTTTGGCTGGGCAAATGTTGACGAAATAAGCTTGGGTAAAGCTTATTAGTAGTCTACCAAGCTCAGGTGTGTGTGCAAGTGTTGTGACGAGGTTTCTCCACCCACAAGGAGCGACACGAGCTAGCCGGAGGCTTTCCGAGAGTCATCCACCAACGGATTGGGATCGTCCACCATATGGACAGCCGTGAAGTAGGAACCTTATCTTTGAACCATGTAAATCAGTTTGTCTCTTCTAGTTGTTAGTTTTAGTTATTTGTTATTCTGCTTGTGCACTAACAATGTGCAGGAAGAGAACCGCGATTGAAGTGGGTGATCGGCTATTCACCCCCCTCTAGCTGTATGAATCGATCTCCAACAAGTGGTATCAAAGCAAGGTTCTCTCGTCTACGGACTAATCGCCGGGAGAGAAAAACGCTAGAGGAAGATGGATTCGGAAGGTCCGCTAGGATGAGATACTCAAATCCCACCTCCATATGATCGAAACGATTTTGATTATTGGAGGAAGCGGTTAAAGTCTTGGTTCCAAATGGATTGGGACCATTGGACCGCTTTAGAGGTCTCATTCGAAGCTCCAACAGATAAGAAGGGGAAATACCTACGACCTCGGCATTGGACAAAGAAACAAAAGGAGGAAGCGGAGTCGGATAAAAAGATAATCAGAATTGTGTTAAATTTATTACCTTCGTATATTGTGTCTCGTGTAGGTGAGTACAAGAATGCTCATGAGCTATGGAGAAAGGTGATAGCTCTTCATGAGGATTCTACACAAGGACAAGAAGTGGAGGAGCCCAAGGACAAGGGCTCATTGGTCCAAGAGAAGGAGAAGGATTATCAGAAGTTGAATCGAGCTCAACATCCGAAGAGGAGGAGGAAGTGGAATCGTCCACATCCTCAAATAAGGAAGAAGAAGAGCAATCTAAGGTGGAGGAGATCTTGGAAGCTCAACCCTTATCCTCAATTACTTAGAAGAGTGGGAAATCCCACATCAAGTGTTTTGAGTGTGGTGAAATGGGACACTACAAGAGTAGGTGTCCTTCACTCAAGAAGGTAAAAGAGGTAAATCCTAAACCCGATAAGGTTCATTTAAAAACTAATGAGGGTTGTAGGGATGGAACTAAGGATAAGAAGCATATGATTTGTTTCACGTGTGATGAGTGGGGCAACTACCACACAAAATGCCCAAGGAAAGGAGAGTTCAAGAAGCTAGGGCATTTGAAGAAATTGGAGAAGAAGAGAAGTTCATGTCAAGGGGGAGCTTCAAAGGTAAAAGGGAAGGTAATCCCTTATTTAAAATTTAATCCAATTTCAAATTCCTATATGCTTGTTAAAAATAATGTAGATTATTTACCCAAGCATAATCATGGATTTAGGTATAATGATAGAATAGGGTTAACAAGGTAGATAACCCTAGAAAATCATTATCCAAGGCTAGACCTAATAAGACCAAAACTACCATGCCTAAAGTGAGGAAGGTAGTTAATGATCCCACTAATCCCAAGAAGGGGAGGCATATGCCTAGGAAGGTGGGTATGTCTAGAAATGTCCAAGATAGACATGTTGACTCTAGGGATAAAACCCTAGAATTGAAAAATCAAGTCTTGAAGGCAAGGCTTGAGGAAATAGAGAGAGTCCTAGATTGGTTCATTATTGGACCTAGGGGTCTTGACATGTGTTTGGGTAGTTAAAAATCCAAAAATATCAAATTGGGTGCATCTAAGGCAAATGAAAGGAAATATGCTAGGATAGCATATAACTATGTCAAGGATGGAAAATCCAAAAATGACAATAATAAGTCATTTAAAGTTAAGGGAAAGAAGAACTTAACCAAGGACAAGGTGTCCAAGGTTAAGGAAGTTAAGCTTGTAGACCAAGAATCACCGAAGGAACACCGGTGTGGTCTTGTATTTGTTGAGTCACCTAGGGAGGCGGCTAAGGCTAAGAGTTTTAGGGGGGAGCTCTAGGAGTCAAATTGGGAACCATGGTAAATGGATCTTGGGAGAATTTGTCCCAGAAGTCTAAATGAATCATAGAGTGTGTCAAACGGTTTGGAGACAGATTTAAGACTCAATCCTCCGATTTTGGCATATTGGGTTTATGTTATATGCATGAAAATATGACATTGGGGTCATTTTACATGAAAATTGATATTTGATGTATAGATGTCATATAAACCAATGTTAGGGATGCATTGTGGTTTGATATAGGCAGAGACATCAAGAGGAGACCAAAACTAGGACTTTAGGTCAAGGTTCAATTGAACCATTTAGATAGTTTTGAATTTTGTGTCAATCTTGGGATTCGAAATATATACATTTTTAAATATATTTTTTCCAAGTAGACACGGATACCACAAACCTCTCCATAAAATTTAGAAATTTTTGGAGACTTATGAAATTTTTGGTGCATTTCTGAACTTGAGTCAGAAATATAGAAATGGGTTGATATCAGGGTATCAGTCGACTTATGCAGAGGGCAGTCGACTGATGTAGAGGGCAGTCGACTGATAATTCTATGAGATTGATTTTCGTCTAGGTCAGCCGATCGGTAACTATCCCAGTCGACTGATACGGACTGAAATTATTTTCAACAAAGTCGAAATGTGTCTTAATGATGTTGGACTTGTGTACAACCTTATGGGGGTTAATATACAATGTTTGTGGTCTTTTAAGGTTAAAGAATCCAATAATTGGGATATTGTTGGAGTTTTTTTTTTTGATGTGTGGCAAAGGGGGAGAAGTATTGGGTTTAAGTGGGAAGCCAACACACCTTTGCAAGAAATTCAAGCTCAAGGGGGAGCTTAGGTGAAGGGAGAGCAATTGTTGGCAAAGGGGGAGAAGTACCTTTGCAAGAAAAACCTACTCAAGGGGAAGTTTAGGTAAAGGGGGAGCCTAAGATTAGGTTCCATGATTTATGCATGATAATTTGACTAGCTTTGTTGTTTCCCTAACTTAAACGGGTTGTCAAACATCAAAAAGGGCGAGATTGTTGGAGCAATCTAGGTATCTTGGGTTTTGATGTTTGGGCAAAGGTTTAAGCTAGGTTTATTGTTGTATTTAATGTTGCATTGTGAGAATGTAAGATACAGGTACGAAAGAGAAAAGTCCAAGTGGCATCTTGGTAAAAGAAGACCCGACAACAAGGGTCGAGGTCGAAGGAAGCTCCAGAAGGCAAGGTATGAAGGATGGAGAGGCATTCGAGGGACGCAATACTGATGGAGGAGGCTAGAAGGCTAGGTTTAAGTTGGTCGGGCGAGGACGAGTGCTGAGTGACTATACTCGAGGTTTGAAACCCTAGATTTAGGGTTTGGGCAGTCGACTGCTGCATGGAGCAGTCAACTGGTGTTGGGCACAGAAAGATCAGTCGACTGATCTTCTCTGCAGTCGACTGGTGTCGGCTGGAATTCGAACGTTGGCTATAACATTCGAATCCGGGTGGACCACACCAACCGACTGGTAATGGTTGGAACAATACCGAGCTCTATTTAAGAGAGCTTAGTTTGACTGAGCAATGGTTGACGAAATAAGCTTGGGTAAAGCATATTAGTAATCTACCAAACTCAGGTGTGTGTGCAAGTGTTGTGGTGAGGTTTCTCGACCTACAAGGAGTGACACGAGCTAGCCGGAGGCTTTTCGGGGAGTCATCCACCGATGGATTGGGATCGTCCACCTTACGGATAGCCGTGAAGTAGGATTCTTATCTCCGAACCACGTAAATCAGTTTGTCTCTTCTAGTTGTTAGTTTTAGTTATTTGTTATTCTGCTTACGCACTAACAACGTGTAGGAAGAGAACCGCGATTGAAGTGAGTGATCGTCTATTCACCCCCCTCTAGCCGTACTCATTGATCCCTAACAATTATAACATATGATATTTCTTGTTATACTTTTACTCCTTAACTTTTCCTACCATAAGATTTGTTATTTGAAAAATGTTTAAAGGTTTTCCTCATTCTTCTTACCATATAAGCTTCTGCATCCCTATCCATGGATGCACTTGATTCTTCTGAGTCGGCTGAGGAAGCCTTCTTCTTTTTACCTTTTCCTTTGTTTGTCACAAAGGTTACTCCTCTTGGTTTATAGACTTCTTCAATTGCTCCTCCAATCCGAGTTTCATAGAGCTCCATGGTTGAAAAAAATTCCTCTAGAGAAGTTTTCTCTAGATCCTTGGATATGTAATATGAGTCCACCATTAAGCTCCAATTTGTGGTTCTTGGAAAAGCATTGATGGCTTTCATTAATATGTCTCAGTTGGAGAGTTGTTCACCTACACTTGTTTGTAACACCCCAATTTTTCGATTAAAGTATCCGGAACTGTTTTAAGTTCGGGACGAACTTTTTATAAAGTATGGGGGATTGTAACACCCCAAAATTTTCCCATATGAAATATGAAGAATTCATGAAACATTATTATGAAATGTCATGATGGGCTTGGCTTAATGGGCAATGATATGGATTAGTGCAAAATATGATAAATAGAAGATGTAGAAAGGAGGAAGCAAGGATCAAATCTTGAACCTCCTAGTTGCACTAACCATGTCTTAACCATTGCACCAAGGATGTTTTCTTGTTGAGAGAATAAGAAACATGCTTGTTAAAGCTAGGGAAGTGAAGAGACATGTCTCTTCATGAGAAGAGTATTAATAAGAGAGGGAAAAGAAGTTGCATTTCTCTCTTCTTCTTCCCCACTTCAAAACCGAAACCTAGAGCTTCTCCTTCTTCTTCATTTTTTCGAAAAGTACACCCTAGGGTTCTAACCCTAGGGAATTGGAAGGAGGAAGATCCCATCCAAGGATCTTGCCCTCTACTAGGGCCAAGAATTCTAGAAAAGTTCTAGTGAAGGAAACACTCACCCCTCCTTCAACCAAGGGTACCCTAAAGATTTAGAGAAGGTGAAATTCAAGCGAAAGGATGTAAGTATCCCCTCGCCTGCAGTGTAATTGTTGTTGATTCCTTCTTCTTGTTGTTTTTCGAAAATGGAAGTGGCCCCCTTGTGCAAGTTTCGGCCACCCCCAAAGGAGGAGACCTTGGCTACTCCTTGATGCATGAAGAGACCCCTTGGGACTTAGGGTATATATATATGTTGTTTCTCTTCATGTTGTGATGACAAAAACCCTAGTTCCCCCTACCCTACACCATTCGGCCAACACCCTAAAGTTAGGGTTCGTGAAGGTTAAACTACCCTATGAGATATGCTTATGTTTGGAAGATGATCCCATGATGTAATCTATACTTAATATGTGGCATGATATGCATGTGAGGTGTTTGTGTAAATGCTTGTGTGAATGATTGATTTCAAAAACCCTAATTCCCCCTACCCTACACCATTCGGCCAACACCCTAAAGTTAGGGTTCGTGAAGGTTAAACTACCCTATGAGATATGCTTATGTTTGGAAGATGATCCCATGATGTAATCTATACTTAATATGTGGCATGATATGCATGTGAGGTGTTTGTGTAAATGCTTGTGTGAATGATTGATTTCAAAAACCCTAATTCCCCCTACCCTACACCATTCGGCCAACACCCTAAAGTTAGGGTTCGTGAAGGTTAAACTACCCTATGAGATATGCTTATGTTTGGAAGATGATCCCATGATGTAATCTATACTTAATATGTGGCATGATATGCATGTGAGGTGTTTGTGTAAATGCTTGTGTGAATGGTTGATTTCAAAAACCCTAGTTCCCCCTACCCTACACCATTCGGCCAACACCCTAAAGTTAGGGTTCGTGAAGGTTAAACTACCCTATGAGATATGCTTATGTTTGGAAGATGATCCCATGATATAATCTATACTTAATATGTGACATGATATGTATGTGAGGTGTTTGTGTAAATGCTTGTGTGAATGGTTGATTTCAAAAACCCTAGTTCCCCCTACCCTACACCATTCGGCCAACACCCTAAAGTTAGGGTTCGTGAAGGTTAAACTACCCTATGAGATATGCTTATGTTTGGAAGATGATATGTATATGCATGTGATGTTTAAATGGAATGTTTGATTTGAAAAACTTAACTTTCCCCTAGCATGACTTTCGGCCAAGGCATGAACCATTAGGGTTGTGAAGGTTGATTACCCCATGATGTATGCTATGCTTAGTATGACATATGATATATATATATATATATATGTGATGCTTGTATGGGATGTTTGATGTCAAAAACCTAACCTACCCCTACCCTAGGACTTTCGGCCAACCCTAGGTTTAAGGTTAGGAAGAAATGAATTTAATCCATGAAGCATGCTACCACTTTCTATGATATGAGTATGATTTATGTGACCAATCTTGTCATATATAAAGTATGTTAAGTGGTTGAAATATGATGTATGTATGAGCATGTCTTATAGCCCATGGGGCACCCTTATGAGATTGCATGTGATGTGTATGTTAAAATGCTTGAAAGGATACTCCACTAAGTATGGGATCAAGAGCACCCCTTATGTTGTGTGGTGTGTCCCTATGGGATCATGAGTACCCTTGAAGAGTGGTGTGTCCCTTGAGAGTGAATTTGGAGTACTCCTTAGCATATATGTAAAGATATGATAAGTATTTTACTTTGTAAGTTGTGGTACCCGACTCGGAATGGGGTCGTTAAACAAATCCGGGGTGCATGTTAACTTAAGGTCATGGCTCCGGTAGGACGGAAGGGTCCTGCTCTAATGAGATTGGTGGCTCGCTACCCCAATTCATTAGGGAACGCGCATTATGTGGTACACAACTGGGCCCCTATATGATGTTGATGTATTTTTAAGTAATACCTTTATGGAATTGTTTTGAAAACATTTATTATATGTGAAGGGTATGCTTAAGATACTTTATACTGCTTGCTTAGAAACTTGATGTTTAGTATGCTATGATAAACTCATGCTTATGATTCATTATGTGTACATGTTGTATTATTCCGTATAGATTTTGCGAGTAGGACAGGATCCTTACTAAGCATTGTGCTTACTAGTCTATGTGTTGTCTTATGCTGCAGATCAGGGTAAGGGACACTTAAACTAAAGGAAGAGGCAGGAGGGCTGAAGATGTGTGGTGTGGTGGCTCGGGAAAAAATGATTCTATATCTACTTTACTATGCCTATGTTAATGTTTTCTTGATAAAGAATGTTAGTGATTAGGATTGGTACTCTTGAATGTTAGGGATTACTTTTATACTTGTTATGTATTACTAAACTTGCTATGCACCTACCATGTTCTAATCATTAAAGCATGATATCTGATTGGCATGTACTGACTAGTATGCTTAGTCCTTGTACTTAGTTTTTATGTTATGAAGAATAATTATATGATTGATTGTACGTAACCCCGCCCCGAGAGTAGATATAAGGGCGGGCGTTACAGGTTGGTATCAGAGCAGATTTCCCCTCCACTACACACACATCAAGCTTCATCCTGCCGCTTCCAAGTAAGAGATCTTAACCTCGCTTTACATTATTTCATGTACAGTAATGATTATATGGAGATGATTTATGCTTGCATAACTAATGAAAGTAGTATTAATTCTCACATTAGTTATTTATCACCTGTATGATAGATAATAACCAGTAATTGTAAGATATGTGAACATGAACGATACTTCCTCTTATATATATATGTATGCATTAATAATTTAGAATTTGGGGTAAGAGGGTGGTTACATATGGTAATCACTAGGGTAAACTACACCGATTGGGTGTGTGTTTTCCTCTGTATATATTTGTGAATTGAAAAAGGAATGGTTTAGTACTAACCATGTCATTTTCTTTTCCAGATGTTACATGAGGACTACACTGAGAGGTGCCGCGAGCTGATGGAGCGGATAGAGGCAGTTGAGTACTGTCCGACCTGGGGAATTCAAGGCAACATGGGATTTTTGGATCGGCTATTCTGGAAACTGAAGAAGGAAGGGTTTCCAGTCATGGAGGATCATAGGATCGGAGCTCTGCTTCGTTCATTGCCCAATCGGGCGAGAGAGGTTGCGCATCAGATCTGGGGACAGCACAGATGCTGTATCTCATATGCGAAATTATGTAGGCAGCTTCTCCGCCATGAGTTCCCAGAAGATCTGGGAGACTCGAAGGAGGATCCCGAGCCGTCCGAGGAGGATCTCGAGTCGTTCGAGGAGGACCCCGAGCCGTTCGAGGAGGATCCCGAGCCCTTCGAGGAGGATCCCGAGCCCTTCGAGAAGGATCCCGAGCCTTTCGAGAAGGATCCCGAGCCCTTCGGGGAGGATCCCGAGCCATTCGAGGGGGACCCCGAGCCCTTCGAGGAGGATCCCGAGCCCTTCGAGGAGGATCCCGAGATGCTGGAGATGTTCGAAGAAGACCTTGAAGCAGTCGAGGAGATTCTCGAGATTGAAGAAGAAGACCCGATGGGAACAGTAGAGGATCCTGAGGCGGGCCAAGGGGAGATGAGCGAGGAGGTAGTAGTCATCGCTATGATATTGTTTATATTGGGCATAACGGCAGCCCATCTTGCTCACTTAGTTGGACTAGTTTTGTATGTAGAATTATAAGACGAAATAAAATAAATTTTGGTGATATAATAAATAAGATCTCATTTACCCTATATTAATCATGCAACAAATAAGGACGAATATTAGGGGAAGCATAATATGAGTTGGGTTACCCATAATCACGATAAGTATATAATTACGATGTATGTGTATGATTATACCAGAGTTAGCACCTGAAAGAGATATAGAATTTGCAATTGAGTTGGTTCCTGGTACTAACCCCATTTCTAAGGCACCGTACCGTATAGCGCCGACGGAATTAAAAGAATTACAGGGACAGTTACAGGAGTTGCTTGACAAGGGACTCATCCGCCCTAGTCATTCTCCCTGGGGAGCTCCCGTACTGTTCGTGAAAAAGAAGGATGGGTCGATGCGAATGTGTATCGACTATCAAGCGCTGAACAACGTGACTATCAAGAACAGGTACCCTCTACCCAGGATAGATGACCTGTTCGATCAACTGAAGGGAGCCACGGTTTTCTCTAAGATTGGCCTGAGATCTGGTTATCACCAAGTCAGGGTGAAAAAGGAGGATATACCAAAAACGGCTTTCCGAACCAGATACGGACATTATGAGTTCGTAGTTATGCCATTTGGAGTTACCAATTCTCCAGCTATGTTTATGGACTTAATGAATCGGGTATTCTCGGCATTCCTCGACAGATTTGTGATCGTCTTTATCGACGATATCCTGATATATTCGAGAACTCCCGAAGAACATGCTGAGCACCTGAGTATAGTGCTACAGATCCTTCAGAAGGAACAACTGTATGCTAAATTTTCCAAATGCGAGTTCTGGCTCGATCAAGTATCATTCTTGGGACATGTTATCTCCAAGGAAGGAGTAATGGTGGACCCGACTAAAATCGAAGCTGTAAGTAACTGGACCAAACCCAAGAATGCCAGCGAAATCAGAAGTTTCCTCGGGCTAGCAGGCTATTACAGGAAATTCGTAGAGAAATTCTCTCGGATTGCAGCCCCTATGACAGCTCTTACTAAGAAAGACAAGAAATACGTATGGACTGATGAATGTGAGAAGAGCTTTACGGAACTGAAAAGGAGGCTGACTAGCACTCCGATATTGACTCTTCCAGAAAGCGATACGGGTTTCGATATGTACAGCGATACATCCAAACTGGGACTCGGAGCTGTACTTATGCAAAATGGGAAGGTAATTGCCTATGCCTCTAGGCAGCTGAAGGAACATGAAAGAAACTACCCTACCCATGACTTAGAGTTAGCAGCAGTGGTCTTTGCACTGAAAATATGGAGGCACTATCTATATGGAACTCAGTGTAAAGTTTATACAGATCACCGAAGTCTGCGATATTTCTTCACCCAGAAAGATCTGAATATGAGACAGCGCAGATGGCTCGAATTGGTCAAGGATTATGACTGTGAGATCCTGTACCATCCGGGAAAAGCCAACAAGGTAGCTGATGCTCTCAGTAGGAAATCATGTGCTGCTTTGATGTCTTTATCAGCTTTGTCACAACCCTTAGGGGAAGAAATTATGAATTACGGGATTGAAATCATATCAGGACAGCTGTCCACCCTGATGATTACGCCGACATTATTCGACGATATTCTGGAAAAACAGAATTATGATCCGAGTCTTCAGAGAATCAAGCAAGGGGTTCTCGAAGGCAAGGACGACGGATTTTGGATTTTAGACAGTGGAGTCTTATATCTTCAGGATCGATTATGTGTTCCCGATGACTTCGACTTACGGACAAGAATCCTCGAGGAAGCTCACGGAACACCTTATGCGATGCATCCTGGGTCTACCAAGATGTATCAAGATCTGAAGAGTAAGTTTTGGTAGTCTGGTATAAAACGAGATGTAGCCCACTATATCAGTATGTGTTTGACCTGCCAGAAGGTCAAAGCAGAACACCAGAGGCCTGGAGGAGTTCTGCAACCTCTGTCGATTCCCGAGTGGAAATGGGAAGACATCTCTATGGATTTCATCTGTGGGCCGCCTAGAACGACGAATGGATATGATGGTATATGGGTTATTGTGGACAGGCTAACCAAGTCTGCCCATTTTCTGGCTATCAGGATGACCTACTCAGTGGAGCAGCTGGCTCAACTGTACGTCAAGGAAATTATCCGACTGCACGGGGTTCCCAAGACCATTATCTCTGATAGGGATGGTTGATTTACCTCAGATTTTGGGGACACGTACAGAAGGCTCTCGGCACGAAGCTGAAATTCAGTACGGCCTTTCACCCCCAGACTGACGGGCAGACTGAAAGAGTGAATCAAATATTAGAGGACATATTACGAGCTTGTGCCTTGGACTTCAAGGGAAGCTGGTGCCGATACCTGAGCCTGGCAGAGTTTGCCTATAACAACAGTTATCAGGCTACTATCAGGATGGCACCGTACGAAGCACTATACGGAAGGAAATGCAGATCTCCTATATGCTGGCTTGAGAGTGGTGAAAAGAAGGAGATGGGACTCCAGACTGATATTATAGATGAAACCACTCAGGCTATAAAGAATATCCGGCAGAGGATAGAGACTGCTCAGAGTCGGCAGAAAAGCTACGCTGATAAGCGACGCAGACCACTAGAGTTTGATGTTGGGGATTCAGTATTCCTTAAAGTAGCCCCTATGAAAGGGGTGATGAGATTCGGGAAGAGAGGGAAGCTGAGTCCGAGATATGTGGGACCGTATCAGATCCTGAGACGGGTAGGCAAAGTGGCCTACGAACTGGAACTACCGCCAGAAATGTCGGCTATCCACAACGTCTTCCATGTATCAATGCTCAGGAAATGTACCTCTGATGTGAAGCAAATGATAGAGCCCCAACCCGTACAAGACCAAGAGAACCTAAGTTCCGAACGCCGACCTATTCAGATCCTAGATCGGGAAGTCAAAAAGCTAAGGAACAAGGAAGTGCCCTTAGTAAAGGTTCTGTGGCGGAACGAGCAATTCGAGGAAGTCACCTGGGAACGAGAGGAGGCAATGCGATTAAAGTATCCGGAACTGTTTTAAAGTTTGGGATGAACATTTTATAAGGTGAGTGGGATTGTAACACCCCAATTTTTCGATTAAAGTATCCGGAACTGTTTTAAGTTCGGGACGAACTTTTTATAAGGTATGGGGATTGTAACACCCCAAAATTTTCCCATATGAAATATGAAGAATTCATGAAACATTATTATGAAATGTCATGATGGGCTTGGCTTAATGGGCTTTGATATGGATTAGTGCAAAATGTGATAAAAAGAAGATGTAGAAAGAAGGAAGCAAGGATCAAACCTTGAACCTCCTAGTTGCACTAACCATGTCTTAACCATTGCACCAAGGATGTTTTCTTGTTGAGAGAATAAGAAACATGCTTGTTAAAGCTAGGGAAGTAAAGAGACATGTCTCTTCATGAGAAGAGTATAAATAAGAGAGGGAAAAGAAGTTGCATTTCTCTCTTCTTCTTCCCCACTTCAAAACCGAAACCTAGAGCCTCTCCTTCTTCTTCATTTTTTCGAAAAGTACACCCTAGGGTTCTAACCCTAGGGAATTGGAAGGAGGAAGATCCCATCCAAGGATCTTGCCCTCTACTAGGGCCAAGAATTCTAGAAAAGTTCTAGTGAAGGAAACACTCACCCCTCCTTCAACCAAGGGTACCCTAAAGATTTAGAGAAGGTGAAATTCAAGCGAAAGGATGTAAGTATCCCCTCGCCTGCAGTGTAATTGTTGTTGATTCCTTCTTCTTGTTGTTTTTCAAAAATGGAAGTGGCCCCCTTGTGCAAGTTTCGGCCACCCCCAAAGGAGGAGACCTTGGCTACTCCTTGATGCATGAAGAGACCCCTTGGGACTTAGGGTATATATATATGTTGTTTCCCTTCATGTTGTGATGACAAAAACCCTAGTTCCCCCTACCCTACACCATTCGGCCAACACCCTAAAGTTAGGGTTCGTGAAGGTTAAACTACCCTATGAGATATGCTTATGTTTGGAAAATGATCCCATGATGTAATCTATACTTAATATGTGGCATGATATGCATGTGAGGTGTTTGTGTAAATGCTTGTGTGAATGATTGATTTCAAAAACCCTAATTTCCCCTACCCTACACCATTCGGCCAACACCCTAAAGTTAGGGTTCGTGAAGGTTAAACTACCCTATGAGATATGCTTATGTTTGGAAGATGATCCCATGATGTAATCTATACTTAATATGTGGCATGATATGTATGTGAGGTGTTTGTGTAAATGCTTGTGTGAATGGTTGATTTCAAAAACCCTAGTTCCCCCTACCCTACACCATTCGGCCAACACCCTAAAGTTAGGGTTCGTGAAGGTTAAACTACCCTATGAGATATGCTTATGTTTGGAAGATGATTCCATGATGTAATCTATACTTAATATGTGGCATGATATGTATGTGAGGTGTTTGTGTAAATGCTTGTGTGAATGGTTGATTTCAAAAACCCTAGTTCCCCCTACCCTACACCATTCGGCTAACACCCTAAAGTTAGGGTTCGTGAAGGTTAAACTACCCTATGAGATATGCTTATGTTTGGAAGATGATATGTATATGCATGTGATGTTTAAATGGAATGTTTGATTTGAAAAACTTAACTTTCCCCTAGCATGACTTTCGGCCAAGGCATGAACCATTAGGGTTGTGAAGGTTGATTACCCCATGATGTATGCTATGCTTAGTATGACATATGATATATATATATATATATATATATATATATATATATATATATATATATATATATATATATTATATATATATATATATATATATGTGATGCTTGTATGGGATGTTTGATGTCAAAAACCTAACCTACCCCTACCCCTACCCTAGGACTTTCGGCCAACCCTAGGTTTAAGGTTAGGAAGAAATGAATTTAATCCATGAAGCATACTACCACTTTCTATGATATGAGTATGATTTATGTGACCAATCTTGTCATATATAAAGTTTGTTAAGTGGTTGAAATATGATGTATGTATGAGCATGTCTTATAGCCCATGGGGCACCCTTATGAGATTGCATGTGATGTGTATGTTAAAATGCTTGAAAGGATACTCCACTAAGTTTGAGATCAAGAGCACCCCTTATGTTGTGTGGTGTGTCCCTATGGGATCATGAGCACCCTTGAAGAGTGGTGTGTCCCTTGAGAGTGAATTTGGAGTACTCCTTAGCATATATGTAAAGACATGATAAGTATTTTACTTTGTAAGTTGTGGTACCCGACTCGGAAGGGGGTCGTTAAACAAATCTGGGGTGTATGTTAACTTAAGGTCATGGCTCCGGTAGGACGGAAGGGTCCTGCTCTAATGAGATTGGTGGCTCGCTACCCCAATTCATTAGGGAACGCGCATTATATGGTACACAACTGGGCCCCTATATGATGTTGATGTATTTTTAAGTAATACCTTTATGGAATTATTTTGAAAACATTTATTATATGTGAAGGGTATGCTTAAGATACTTTATACTGCTTGCTTAGAAACTTGATGTTTAGTATGCTATGATAAACTCATGCTTATGATTCATTATGTGTACATGTTGTATTATTCCGTATGGATTTTGCGAGTAGGACAGGATCCTTACTAAGCATTGTGCTTACTAGTCTATGTGTTATCTTATGCTGCAGATCAGGGTAAGGGACACTTAAACTAAAGGAAGAGGCAGGAGGGCTGAAGATGTGTGGGGTGGTGGCTCGGGAAAGAATGATTCTATATCTACTTTACTATGCCTATGTTAATGTTTTCTTGATAAAGAATGTTAGTGATTAGGATTGGTACTCTTGAATGTTAGGGATTACTTTTATACTTGTTATGTATTACTAAACTTGCTATGCACCTACCATGTTCTAATCATTAAAGCATGATATCTGATTGGCATGTACTGACTAGTATGCTTAGTCCTTGTACTTAGTTTTTATGTTATGAAGAATAATTATATGATTGATTGTACGTAACCCCGCCCCGAGAGTAGATATAAGGGCGGGCGTTACACTTGTTAGTCCATTAAGAATTTCTTTAACTCTAGCATGTAAGTTAGATACCTTCTCCCCTTTGTCAAGTTTGATGTTGTTGAGTTGAGATCGGAGAAGGTCTATCTTTGCCAACTTTGCTTCCGATGTACCGTCATAAAGCTCTACTAGCTTATCTCATAAGTCCTTGGCACTTGAGTAACTCCCAATCCTTGTTATCTCTTATTAGGGAAGCACACTAAGTAGATGGTTTAAAGCTTTTGAATTTGATAGATAATCATTCCTTTTCTTCTTGCTTCATCTTATCTTTTCAAGTAGCTTGTTCTCTTGATCCCTAGGCACTTCAAAATCATTTTTCATTATTAACATAATATCAAAATCGGTATTGAAGAATATCTCCATCCCCTTCTTCCACCAAGAGAATTCTCCTTTGAATTTGGGTGGTTGGATGTGTGAATCAGCCATTTTGATGAATATGCTCTACTAGGCGGTTAGTCCAATTGAAGACAACCTTGTGCTCTGATACCAATTGTTAGGACCGATGGACCGGCTAGAGGAGGATGAATAGCTTGGTCACCCAAATTCGATCTCTTACTACAAATGTTAGCGCGCAAGCGAAAATGCAAACTACAATTAAAATCAATACTAACACTTAACCTCTTACGTGGTTCAGAGATTGCTTGCTCCTACTCCACGGCGTGTCCTTGAGGTGGTTGAACCCTTGATCCTTCGGTGGATCAATCCCCGACAATCTTTGGCTAGAGCTTTCTCCTTCTCGGTGGAGAACAACTTCTCACAATGTCTCTCTTCCCTTTACAAGAATGAAACTAGGGTTTGAGGAAAAGAGTAGGCTTGAGAGCTTGAGCACTTGAGCAATAGGGTTTTACACACAACACAGCTAACCCTTCTCAAGTCTCAAGCTCCTCTTTAAATAGAGGAGAGAGTTGTTAACAAAACAGTTCAGCCCTGATGGACCCGAACTAGATGTCACGAATGTGGGTCTCAAATTTAAAATGTGTGAAAAGCTAGAAACCCTTTTTGCAATCAAAGCATAAAAACGTAGTAAAGGGGCCACAGGTCGTATTTTTCCTAGGGACTAGTTGAGAGTGTTTGATTCGAGCTCGAGTTTATGTGTCGTTGATTAATTTTGGGTTTCAAATGAAATCTGAGGTTGTTTGCAATTCAAAAATAAAAGAGCAATAAAAATAAAGGAACTAAACTAATGAACTAAACAAGCAATAGCAAGTGATGGAAACCGAATCAACCAAAGGAACTTAACTAAAATTGGAAAAGCAAATTTAAATTCAAATGCAAAACAAATGCTGATGCAAAGAAATAGAGGCAGTGATGGAAGTTTTCGGAAAGCAAATCAAGCTTAAAACAATTGCTAACTACGAAAGTTGGAAATTAAACAAGCAACAAACATCAACACCAACTAGCTACAAGTTTTGGAAGCCAACCAATGCAAGGAAGTTCAGGAAGGGCTGAATACAACACCAACTGATTTCAAGCATTAATGCACACTAAAGGTTCCATCCCACTTGACACCAACACCTACCGAAACCTTTCTTGATATAAAGTGCATCAAATGAGCAACTTGGCACGCAACAAGAAAAAAAAAACTGATTGAGCTGAAATTGATGCTAAATGCAATACTATTGGCTGATGTAAGGCAAATGAAGCTGAAGCATATTTAAAGCTAGAAGTGAATCAACTTAGATCAACTAAATTAACATACGAAAAGTGAAACAAGCTGAAGAATTCAGAAGCTAAAGGGAATTGCAGAAAAGAAAGCTGATACGCACTGCAGAAATCAGGAACTTGATACGCAGCACTAACAAACTGATACGCAGGCTAAAAATGAGAAATAAACTGTGATTAAATCTAAGGGTTCACTAACAAGCAATCTAACTACTACAAGTGCAGAAATTAACTCTAATCAGAGAAGAAAACAACTCGGAATGTTCAACTACAGCTGATAAAGAAATTTCAGAAACAGAATTCATATACAGAATTAAAATTACAGCTAAAGACTGAAATTAACTAAGGAAACTAGCATCTATTCCTTCTCTGAGCTCAAATTCTTCTTGCCGTCACACAAGATATGAGCCTCGAACCCGTAAGCTCAACACATCTCTGGAAAACTGCCTCTGCGAATCAAATCTAGCTCAACTCTGCTCAAATCCGAAAATCCATCCAATTCCTTCAACCCAGCTGCGATGATGATTTGGGATTAATCCGAGCACTTCAGGGAACCCCTCTGAACTACTCAGGTGGATGAAATGGTGCGCAGCTGAATTCCAGGAAAGCGATGGCAGAACTGACGAAACCTCGATCAGCCCTGTTCTTGGGCAATTTAGAGCCAGCTTCTTCAAGGAAACACTTTGCCAATGATCTGAAACTTGATCCAAAGAAGAGAATGATGCGGTCACGTCCTCGGATGAAGCAAATTGATGAAGAACTCTAAGAACAAAACGAGGAAGAGAGCTGTTGCGGCGAAGACGCGACAGGGAAGAAGCTGGGGAGAATTTGATTAAATACATTAACAATGGACGGCCTAGATTGATTTGAGAAAATCCAACGGCTGATCTTCATCCGATCTGAACCAAATTTTTATGATGTTGATCAAGGGTCAGGATCTGCCTCGGGGTAGCTCGGATCCTCCAGATTTGCAATGGATGGTCCAGATCAACCTAATCTTTGAATGGACAGTCTAGAACCCTCTGAGCTTGATCCAACGGTTGGATGATCTCTGATTGGGATGAAAGTCTCAGATCTTGATCTCAGTACTTGATCAGCCCTAACCCTAGCTCGGATAGCCTCAGATGGTCCCAGATGGCTCAGATCTAGCAGCTTTTGAATCGGACGACCCAGATTAATCCGAAGCTTGATAACTCGATCCGGGTCCACTTCCGACTCAAGTTTGACCCAGTATGCCCTAGGTCTATGATTCTTTCATGCCTACAAAAATAGATCAAAAATTTAGTGGCCAAATAGTCCAAATATGTAAAGATTTACAATTAAGTCCAAAATAAAGATAAGTCCTAGAACCTAGGGTAAATTCACAATTAAGCAAGTAAAATATGGGTCAAACTTGGATCTTAGCAACTAAAATAATCAATAAAATGGTACTTATCATGCGACGGCTGGGGTCTCTATAGGAAATGATAGACTGGAAGATGCTCTCCATAATGTCGAAATCCAAGTGGCGATGCATGCCATAGAACATCAGACAGTGATATGGGCGAATCTCAGTAAGGGGTTTGGAGGTAATTGGCAGAATACAATTTGTGATAATCTTGAAAAGAATATAGTCCACAGGAGAAAGACGAAGGGCCGCAAAGGTAGGAAAATCAGACCCTAACTCATCGGGGTCAACTGGCCTAGGATGGCCAAAAAAGTGCTCATATATGGCATTGGGGGTGACATCCTCAAATGGAGGCAGCAAAGGATCGGGAAGTTCAAGGTAGATAGAATAGAAGTTTGGCGATCATCGACCGCCAAGATACTCAGACAAGATATCGTAGGAAAAATCCAGATTTCTTTTGGCTACTCGAGTCGTAAAGTCAAAAACCCCTTGCGGTCCTTGTTGTAAATTGTTATAGAATTCTGATACGAGGTCAAAATTGATGGTCCGCTCAAGAGAAAGGAGAAATTCGAGGTTGTAGAAATCAACCACCTCTTTAATGGAGGGACAGTACTCATATAGAAAAAGTGTATCAATAGACCTACAACGTAGAAGTTTGAATGTTCTGGTTTGAAAAGCTTGTTCGAAAGCAGCATTAGGAAATCGAGAACTATAGGAAGGTTGAGGCCTACGAGGGGTGCAGACGATGAAGGGCCTTTGCCCTTCGAGGTCCCCGCAGTGGGTTCTTTGCCTTTGGAGGATTTCCTAAGAGGTTAGAATAGGTCACGGCAACAAATTGAATGGATAAGGAAATTCACAGCCAAATAGTGATCAATTGAAGATCATGGCACAAGTTGATCAGTTGAATTGAACACATAATGATCAAATGAAAGAAAATATCAGTGAGGTTTGATCAAATGAAAATAAAGTTTGATTGGTGAGAGTTAGGTCACGGGACGGCCACGGCAAACAAGCACACAGAGAACCAACATGATTAGCATCACAAAAATTATGATGTAAGAAGTAATCAGCAACCGAAAGAAATACTTACTTAGGTGCCATTCGGTTGGTCGATTGGGTTGGGAAGAAGGCTCAGAGGTTGCACAAGAGGTTTTCAGAGAACTCTCAGAAATCTTGCGCAAGAAGGAGAAATGCAGGCTAAGTTCTGGAGCTTGCTTGAAGAAGAACACACAGATCCTCCAAGAACTGACGCACAGGCAGAAGAACACACAAGAGGAGCTCACGGCAGCCACACCACTTGCGCAGGAAGGATCTCAGGAGCAGGAGAGATCTCAGGAGCAAAAGAGGAACTCCAGCAGCGCAGAAGGAAAACAGACCACACTTGCAGATGGAGAAAACTCGCGACCTCACAGGGAACGGGAGAAGAAGTTTTACGCAGGAAGAGGATGAAAAGGGGTCGGCTAGGGTTTGAAAGTATAAGAAGATGAAGTTAATAGGTTGGTGGACCGATCCACCAACCGAAATTTATTGCGATCGACCGTTCGATCCTGGAGTACCCAGACCGATCAGGCTCCAGCCTGATCGGTCTGGCTGGGTCCTGATCGGTCAGGTGACCGATCAGGGAAGCCCCTGATGGGTTGTCGATCGATCAGTGAGCGAACAGAGAGTTTGTGAATTTTCTGTGACCCTCCTAATCGGTCGGTGGACCGATCACCAGGGGGGCCAGATCGGTCAGTGGACCGATCCAGGCCAACACAGAAGGATTTCAGTGGGATGTCGAGGAATTGCTTGATTGGTCAATTGGACAGATCAGGCCAACTCCTGATCGGTCCGGTGACCGATCAGGTTGAGTCCTGATCGGTTGCCCGACTGATCAGGCCCCATACAGAAAGCTTCTCCCGATCAGATTTCAGAAATACAATTTCAGAAACTCTGATATGAGTCAGAACCACATTTGTTTCGACTCTCAGCCACTTCTAAACCCTTAATACAATTAGATTCAATCCCTTTGAACCTAAGGGTTCCCTTAATCAAAATATATTCCTCTCCATCAACAAAGGAAAACATCAAGGGAAATGTTGTTTAACCATCTTAAAAACAAACATGTTCAAATTTGTTTAAGATACATATTAAGTCCATAATCCCTAAATTTGTCTATCTGGTTTGTATTAGTATGTTTCTAGTATGATTATGTCAGGTTTGTATCAGAATTCCAAGGCAGGTATGCATACAACCATTTGAACAGAAAATTCATAATCATGGATAGCATACATAATGGATGTGTATTGCTATTTGGTAAAGATGAATTAGTTACTTTCCTCCTTGTTTTGGAAACACATCTGATCATGATAGAATTTTAATACTAAAGTAGATTACACTTGTACATGATTAAATATTTTGACACATGAATTCCATAAAAATCACTAACCAAGGGATTACATTGTTATAAGAACTAAAACAATGGAGATCAAATTATGTAATTTGAATTTTCCATAACTAATCATGTGGATAACAATTTTCCCTGACCATGGATTTGGAGCACCCATTATTAACAACCCATGTTGATAGATGCTCCCCCTCAATCCAATCTATACAATTCTAAAGATAGAGGTTTTAGGTACCCAAATTTTGGGACCTAATGTATCAACAATGAAGGCCTTGGGCACCCATGCCTTAGTCATTTTCTTCTTACGTCCATGAACCCTAGAATCATTTGGTGGTCTAATACGAGTTCTAGACAATAATGACACAAAGGTTGGTTCTTTAGGTCGGTAACCTATACCGGCCTTGTTGTAAACCGTCCTTTGGGAGTTAAGAACCATATCTAGGGTTTTGGAGCTTGTTGAAAATTTCTCAAGAATATTCTTGAGGTTTTCAACTTCGCTCTTCAAGTCCTTATTTTCATCCTCAAGAATCTTAACATGCAAGTCATCAATATCATGGTCTTTAGGTGTTTTCAATTGTTCTATTTCTAATTTTAAAGCCTTCACATTATTCTTAGATTTTTTAAGCATGTTTGTCAAGCAAGCTATTGTTCTATAGCATTTATCTAGTTCGGGAGAAATTACCCCTTCATCATCCGAAGATGATGAAGCTGCGGTTGAGGAGTCACTCGATTCGTCATTACTTTCCTTGTTTGACTCTTCTAAGGCCATGAAAGCCATGTGACATGTGTTCTTCTCCTCCTCCCTTTCCTTCTTCTCCTTCCTCTGCTTTCTTTTGTCACCTGCCACAAAAGCTACACCTTTCTCCTTTGGACTTTTGTTAGCGATCTCATGGAGCTCTATTTCACAAAATAAATCATCCAATTTGACAATTGACAAATCCTTAGAAACCTTGTAGGCATCCACCATGGATGACCACAAGGTGTTCCTTGGAAAAACTTTTAAAACGTACCTCACAAGGTCGCGATTCTCGACCTTTTCGTCAATGGAGTGGAGACCGTTGAGAACTTCTTTGAATCTACTATGAAGGTCACTTACTGTTTCACTCTCCTTCATGGAGAGATTTTGTAGTTGATTAAGAAACAAGTCCCTCTTGGCTATTCTCGAGTCTCGGGTGCCCTCATGGAGTTCGATAAGCTTGTTCCATAAATTCTTTGTGCTTGTAAAGGGACCAACTTTGATTAGTTGGTCCTTGTTCATTCCACATTGCAAGGTAACCACCGCCTTCGCATCGGCTTCTACTTTGCGCGTTTGCTCAGCCGACCACCGCAAGAACTCTAGATCTTTTCCCTCATCATCCTATGGAGGGGAAAACCCCTCCTTGACAGCAAACCATGTGTTGATGTTCATCTTGAGATAATACTCCATTTTTGATCTCCAATATTGGAAATCAGTGTCGTCGAAGAATGGAGGTAGGCTGGTGCTAAACCCTTCTCTCAAAGCCATCGTTGTTGTAAGCTCTCAAATGTTAAGCCGCTTGAATAGAGCCCCAAGCTCTGATACCACTTGTTGGTGCTTGGATGGCTAGAGAGGGGTGGGGGGGGTGAATGTAGCCAGACACAATTACTTAGCTCTTTTTGAGATTTCTGCACTTAGGGTTAGCAACCGTATCGGAAACAAAGCAAAAGGAAAATAGAAATGCAGAAATTAAAGAACACCAAAAACCCTAACACGAGGATATACAAGGTTCGGGGATAACTTGCCCCTACTCCTTGGCGTGCCCGTAAGGTGGGTGATGCCTTGATCGTCGGCAGATCAAGCCCTGAAAAATCCGGATATCAAATCCTCCTTCTCGGTGGAGAAACCTCTCCACACAATGTCTCAACAGAGTATATGGAATGAAAAGCACAGAGACAATAAACACACTTACAGAACAAAATGAACACAGACGGAAACACTTCACCAAGCTCACCCAGCATAACTCTCACGCAATAGCTCCCAGCTCTTCGTGTCTGCTTGCTGATGGACTCGCCAAGTTCTCCTCTGCTTCAAGGTGCTCAAGTTGCAGAAGCTTCAAAGGATGCTCAAGAGTATGCTTCAAGATCACAATGAATGATTGAGAGTTGTCGCAACAAGGTGAAGGATGAATCAGTGTTATGGCAACAGAGAACCGTCTCCCTTCTCTTCATCGCCAGCCAACACTTAGCCTGCTGTCAACAGACGCTCCTCGGCAGCTCCCAGCTGCTCATCTGAGGCAGCTCAGGTACCCCTGACCTCTTCTGGACTCCCTCCAGTTGAGCCTCAGGTCAGCTTCCCAGCCGTTCGCTAGAAGACAGAAGACGTTGTATCCTGTGGAAGCAAAACAGCCAAACCTGCTGTAGCGAAAGCTTACGTTTGACCCTCCTTCAATGTTTGAAATCATCCCTATCACCTGCACACTTAATCAGAGGTTTAGCAAATGAAATCAAACTTGCATCAGTAATAGCAGAGAAAATCAGAGCGAAATCAGTAGAAATCAGAACGCGATCAGAACTCTGACAGCGTATTTTGAATTAAAGTTCAGCTTTTGATCGGTCAACAGACCAATTAGAGAGGACCCTGATCGGTCACCAGACCGATCAGGGTAAGCCCAGACCGATCAGGTTCCATCCTGATCGGTCCACGGTGAGAAATCTGAGATCGCGACTTCTAGTGATCGGTCACCAGACCAATCCAGCACTAACTGGGTTCCTCCAGCTTCTCTCTGCCACAACCCCTGATCGGTCACCAGACCGATCAGGGTGTACCCTGATCGGTCTGGTGACCGATCAGGCCACTCTCTGACCGATCAAGGTACATCCTGATCAGTTATAGTGAGGAGCTCGCGATTTCTGAAATCTCTCGGATCGTTCACCAGAACGATCACCTCGGATCGTTCACCAGAACGATCAGGAGCTCTCCCTGATCGGTCACCAGACCGATCAGGAGCCGAACAGAAGCCAACCCAAGTTTCTGTTCTCTCCCTGATCGGTCAGCAGACCGATCAGCCTCCTCTGGATCGGTTACCAGACCGATCCACAACAAGAGTTCGTGCCAATCTCCCTGATCAGTCACCAGGCCGATCCAGAGACTTCCAATTCAACCCTAAGTCAAGAGAACGAGCTCCCTAGCCCTCTTTGACTCGTGCTCAGTCCCCCGGACCAAGACTCCGTGCCCAGCTTCACTCACCGGGACTTCATTCAACCTAGCTTCCCAAGCTAGGACCTAGCTTCACTCACCAGGGTTTCATCCAACCTAGCTTCCCAAGCTAGGACCTGGTTTCACTCACCAGGGTTTCATCCAACCTAGCTTCCCAAGCTAGGACCTGGCTTCACTCACCAGGGTTTCAGTCAACCTAGCTTCCCAAGCTAGGACTTGGCTTCACTCACTAGGATTTCACCTAGTCCCACTAGGTGTGCCTAGTCCCACTAGGTCTTTTCCACTTCACCTAGTCCCACTAGGTGTGCCTAGTCCCACTAGGTCTTTTCCACTTCACCTAGTCCCACTAGGTGTGCCTAGTCCCACTTGGTCTTTTCCCATGCCAGCGTGCGATCTCCCGATCCACCTGGACTTAACTCGAATTCATTCAACCAAACTTAAATCGTTGTCAACACCAAAACAACAACCGGGCCAGACTGCATCAACACTATTCTGGTTTTGTTTTGGCTCGTTGCTGATCTGTTCTCAATTCTGATTGGAGTATAAATTGAGGTGGTTTGATTTGAAGGATAGCTTTGTTAGCCATTCTATTTGGATGTTGTTTCTGTGTGGAGGTGTTAGATGGAATTCCAGAGTTGTGTTGGGTTTTGATTTTTTTGTTCCATTGACCTGCTGAGTTGTTGCTAAGCATGAATCTGTGTTTTGTTTTGGGATTGGTTTAGAGATCTGCTATAGTTTTCGATTTGGAATGAGTATGGATCAGAGGTGTTGTTTTGAAACCATGATGTGGAAGGGATCTGTTTGAGATTTAAGAGTTTTGTTTTTGGATTTGCACTGCTCAGTTTGGTGTCCTGGTTCATTTATGAAGATCGATTGGGCTAAGGTTTAGCTGTCTTCTGAACTTTAGGTGTTGATGTGGCTACCGTGAGCTGTGTGGTGGCTTGTGTTTTGGATTAGATCATAGGAAGCAATTTCCTTGGTGGTATTGTGATGGTATGGAATCTTATTGAGATAGAATTTGATTTTTGGAGAATGAAGTTGCAACTCTATTATGTGGTTTGATGTGTGATCAAGCTTATTGACTGAGTTTCATATTGAACTTGCTTTTGGTGTTGGAGCCGTTACTGTATGTTTTTTTTATGAGTATGGATGATAGGTTGGCTCCGTCTTGGATGAAATATGGTAGCTTTGCATTCTTGATCTTGTGGGGGTTTACCATATGTTACAGTAGGAGGTTTATGTGATGTTCGGTGATAGGTTCTAAGAATGGTTCTTGGAGTGGTTAGGTTTGGGTTTAGCTTTGTGGAATTAAACCTAATTGAGATAGTTGGGTTAATCCTAATACGACATGGTACTTAGCTTGGTTAGTATCAATTGTTATGATAGTTAAACTATACCCTTTGTTACAGGACCTTGATTGCATTGGACTTCTGGACGAGAGGTTCTTATTTGATACGGATTACTCCTACTTTGAGGTGGGTACTTCTTGCTTGTATCTGTAGTTCCACTTTATCTTTATGCATAGCTATTTATATTTATTGCAGTAGGTTTATTTACCTTAAATCTGCTACCGTTTGTTATCCTGCTTGATCTTTGAGATGATCTATTCCTTTTTATACAGTCTCGTTCAGTGATATCTGACTCTGTATAGTAGTCATATATGCATGTGTGTGTAGATATAGAGGCATGTCATCTTATATCTGCATGGTTTGATTTCTGTTATTACTTGCATATGCATCTAGATGCATGATGGTTAGGTTATTATACCTGTGATCGACCTATGTATGTTAGGTTAAGTAATGTGTTAATGAACTGGGTAGGGGTTGTATGTGTGAGAGTGATGCACCATACCTGCACATTTGCATGCCGACGATCAGTAACTTCCTTGTGGTTGAGCCTATCGTCTTCCGGTACATAATATGCACACACGACCATTCATGAGTTAGTGGATACCGTTGGGTGCATGCATTAGCTCTGTACTGCTCCGCTCGACCACTCATGGGTAGTGGTTTCAGAGCGTGGTAGCAAGCAGGGATCCCTTCTCTTTCCATAGACCAGAGGAGATGAGAGCGAGGCTCCCTCATATATACATGGGGTAGGGGGTGGTCCCTCCGCTAGCATCCTATCCACTCGATCACTCAGGAGCAATGATGACAGAGTGCATACAGTGTCACAACCCTATTCACTCGGCCGACACATTATCACATGTCTCAGTGGCTTGACTAGTGTTAGGGGTGACCATGTTATTGTATCATGCGCATATGATGCATTGTGCATTTTGATTGTGATTCCTGCATTTATTTGCTGCACTTGTTTAACATGCGCATACAGGTTATACCATTTGTGTGGTTTGATGTTATGATCCATTGCACATTTTGATTATGATTGTTGCATTTATTTGCTGCACTTGTTTGATATGCACATACAGGTCATACCATTTGTGTGGTTTGATGACCCTGCACTTGCTCGTGTTGCACAAACCCTTTTATCATCTGGATAGACTGATTTCTAGTATGTACAGCCAGTTGTACTTTCAGTTATGCATATTCTGATATTTCTGTTGAGACTGTATCTTGTTGTTTCTTTATAGCTTATCCGGCTATTTTGTTTCAGCCATGCATATCTTTCTATATACTCGCGGAGTCCACTTAGATTCACCACCCATTACAACGATTTTGTTTTCAAGTTGATAGTTCGCCGGAGGAGCCCAATTGTCGGTCCTGGGTCCCCACGACTCCATAGGATGGGTGCTTCCGCTGTGTCTTATTTCGTTTTATAACTTAGTTTATATTTTGTATTCATTATGATACCGTGGACTTGTATTTGATTTAGTCGTGCAATATTATATTTTGAGTCCTTTGTTGGGCTTTTGTGACGTGGTTTTGTTGCACGCCTGCCCTGGGGGCAACTTAGGTGAGTTTTTATGAAGTTTCGTATTGTGATGTCATTATTTTCATATTATATATATCTGTTTTGAAGCCTGAGGTCAATTATACTACGTGGGTGTTTGTGTGTATGTGTAAATTGTCCACCAGATAGAGTGGTTCAACGACTCCGTTGGTCTCGGGGCGTGACAATAAGGGTAAGGGAAATCAAAAAGAATTTTGTTTCAATTTTATGCATGTTTTATAATATTAATTCCCAAATGTGTGCATCGTCTTGGTATCATGCTTCGTTCGACGAGAAATCGCTCAAACCACCCGACTTCATCATGGCGGGAGAAGTGACTTCAAAGACATCTATAATCGTCGGAGAAGTGACATTGTGCTCCTTGTCATTTTGTCAAGCATCTCCCGAGTGAGAATCCCGAGCTAGAGGAGGCGCCTCTCCTTTGCCCTTCCACATCTACTACAGCGGCTAAGGAGCCACTTCTTGGCCTTCACGAGAGCTTTCTCCGTTTCGATCTCGATGGCCTTCATCAAGGCCAGACGATATTTTAACTTCTTGAGCTCCAACTGGACCTTTCTCAGCTTAGTCTCAAGCTCCACCACCCTCGTTCCCCACTCCCTCTGTCGAATAGAACACATCAACCACAGAATTGAAAACGAAGAACATCAGTCACCCTTCTCAATTAATTCATGCGAGATGATGTGAGAGGATACCTTGGAACTGTGATTAGGAGATGTTCAACAACATGACTATGGTGCTTGGTATTTTAAAAAGTGAGGGTGATTTTATATATTTAACATTTTTTATTACCCTTCTTTTCCTCTTAAACAAGATAATACATATTACATTAATGAACCTTCCCTCCCTCCCAAATAAGAGAAACATATATACTTTACTCCCCCTCTCTTTCCCTTCCTTCCCCTTCCCTCATCCAATCCAAACAGAGGCTAAGATGCACAACGAGACATTGGTTGTTGGGCGAAGAGCCACTTGCATGCGTTTCCAAATTTACTCGGTGGGTGATCCAAGAGAATGTCTAGCTCTCACCTCCAAGATTAGTTAGGGTCTATTTGGATGGGTGAGGAGAAGGAAGATAAAGAGAGGGAAAGTAAAGTATTTATGTTCTCTTTGTTTAGGAAGGAGAGAACGTTAATTAACATAATATGTGTTACCCTGTTTGAGAGAAAAGAGAGGAGAATAAAGGTTAAATATATAACGTTACAAAAATACCTTCAATTTTTAAATTAGTCATTGATTTGATTTTTAAAATAAGGATAAGATTTGAACAAAAACTTTTTGGATTCTCTTTCCCTTCCTTATCCTCAAATTGGAGTGTAAAAAAATCTTTCTTTTCATGGGTAAGAAAGGTTAAAGCTTACCAATCTCTATCTTTCCTTTCCTTTAGCTCACTCCTTTCCAAATAATGTTCAAAGTTTCGCTTCCCCTTATCTACCCTTCCCTCATCTCCGCCCAAACAAACCATAAGGGTGTGAATACTTTGGATTATAAAAAAATAAGATTTAGGATTTGAATCATTAGGTTATATTGTTAGGACACGTCGAGAGCTAGAGGAGGGGAGTGAATAGCTCGCTTTTGCTTATTGTAGATTTGTTGCAGTGGAAAACCTGAGCAATCATTAACACTTTCTTCTTTACTTGGTATCCACCTTCTTGAGGTGACTAATCTAAGGATCTACTCTTCTCACACTCACATCAAATATGAATGTCTCCTTCTTGGAGGCGGAGAAGCCTCGTCCAAGCTCATGAAGAAAAAGCTCATGAAGGAATACACCAAGAAACAAGCAAATGCAAAATGAAATCTTACAAGATTTACAACAATAACTCCTTGTTTATCTTGCCTTCTTCTAGCTTGAAATCACCCCCTTGATGCTTGGAAATATAACAGTATTTGTCTCTAAGAACACACAAGAATGGGCAAAGAAGAGAGGAAAAGAGTTGTCTTTGAATCTACGATGGAAGCCCTTTATATCGCCCAATTAGAGTTTCTAATTGACTGCCCCAGTCAATTCTACCTAGATCTAAACTCAGTTGACCGTTTAATCCTCCAATGGCTTTATTTTCACTTTTACCAGTCGTTTGCCCCAGTTGATTGGTTTGCAGAATCGATTGACCAATCGATTCCGCAACTCTCTGTTTGTTTTCGGCAAACAACAGAAAACCCTGCTGAATCGATTGACTAATCGATTCAGCTTATTTGAATCGATTGACCCAATCGATTCAGCCTTTTTCCTTTCACGAGAAACCTCTCCTAGTCAACTGAGTCAGTCAACTGGCTTGGGCTGAATCAACTGGCTAGTTGATTCCCCCACTCTCTATTTTCTCACAAAAGCCTCCTAATCAATTGACTCAATCAATTAGGAGAGGGTTTAATCGACTACCCCAATCAATTACCCTACCCTTTCTTGCCTAACCCAACATTCGGTCAACCGTGACCTGTTGAACTTCCTCACCAAGTGTCTAGCCAATCCTTGACCGACTTGGACTTTCCCTTGCCTAGTTCCCAACTAGGGCTTCTCTCATGTTAAGTGTTTAGCTCCTAGGTAACCCATCTTTGACTTAACCTAGTTCCTAACTAGGTCTTCCTAGTCTCACTAGGACTTCCCTTTTACCTAGTGTTTAGCTCCAGCTAACTCACTAAGTCTGCCTAGTCCCACTAGGACTTTATATTTTTGTCAAGTATTTAGCTCACAACTATCCCACCTTGGACTTAACCTAGTTCTCAACTAGGCTAGCATAGTCCCACTAGGACTTGCTCTCACATGTCCAAACATCATTGTCAAACATCGAAACTCAAACTTGAGGCAACCTGAATTTAGTTAAACTGTCAACCTTGACCTAAAGACGATTGCACCAACATATATTACATTCCATTGTCTATTATATTTATTTTATTTTATCATTGTTAAATTATTTTATTTTTATTAATATGGATATTTATGATGATTTCATACCCGCCTAACTGATATATTTATTAAACACTTAAGTACTTGATTATATCATCTTAGATGTATTTTTTTTTTGAGTTTTCTTTAATAGGTACAATATTAACTTTGTCTCTAATAATCTTATTTCTTATTCTGTCTATTCTCGCAAATCCTTATATATTCATTTTAACATTCTTACCTCTAGGACTTTATATTTTTTACTCATGTACTTATTTTATATCCCAACATTCAATTTCATATAATAGTGTAGATCTAACTTGTTTTGTAAAATGCCCTACTATCACAAAAAAAACATATTTGATGTCCTCATCTATTTTAGTCATCCTTCTTGTACCTTATATATAACATCTATATCTACTCTTTTATTTTTTAAAAAAAATAATCATAAATACTTAAAACTCGCAGTTATAAATAATTTATGATTTTCTATCTTAATAATGTCTTGCTACTCTAACTAAATTTGAATTTAAGATATTTTATCCTTATTAAGTTAAAATATTTTACTTCTTGTGTTTTTCATCAAAACTCGAGCTTCGCATTTACTCTTTCACGTGTCTTATCGATCAAAATAATTTCATCTGCAAATAACATACATAATGATAATATCTCTCAGATGTGTCTAATAAGTTCATTCATATCTAATGGAAAAAAACATATGAACATAGTGTTCGATATTATTATCCCTATTAGGTGGGCTTATTTGTAAGTTATACATATAAATACAATCTGAATCCTTTAAAGTGATTTAACTTATGTTTATTGGGTTTCAAATTATTGGATGTGGGTTCAATGTATAAAACTCTTTAGTCCAATCTGTTATTATCTATGAGCTGATAACATATTAGATTCCTATATAAACGGGAGGTCCTCAAAGGTTTAGGATATCATTTTAACAGAGCTCTTGATTCCCCATTGATCTAGACTTTTTTTTAGCACCGTTAACTCAAAGCCCTTTGGAAGATTCTCCTTTTTCTTTCCGCTATATCTTCTTCTTACAGGATCAAGCCGACGACGCTAAAGACAAAGATATGACTCTTCAATAAGGTTCTTTGTCTTTCGATTTATACTTTTATTCTTGTTATGTCATGATTCGAATAAATAATAGATCCATGCTCATATATCTTGTGTTTTCTCTTTCGAGTTCATATTTTGTTCCTAGAATTCATGCGATTAGGAGAAAATACAATTTCTATCAATTGGTATTAAAGCCTTGACTTTCTTTCGTCTTTTTTATGACAATAAAGTTTAAGTTTTTCGTCGATTCATTATTTATATGCTAGATCAAGTTTTCTAATATAATACAATTTTTTATCGTCGGAAATCATGTAAGAGAAAATTCTAGGATAGACTTGTTTTCCAAGTTATTCATGTTTCTGTGAAGCATACGAAAACGACGAAAGAGTCGTCGTATTTAACCTAATTTTAGGTTAAATCATGATGGTTTGATCGATTGACTTGGTCAATCAATCGATTATCAAATTTAAAATTGCGAACAAAATGAATTTGATTTAATCAATTATGGCCTTAAATTTATAATTAGATTAATTATGAATCTTATCGATTAAAATTTTTGTTATCTATGAAAATTTCTTTCATGCGAAAGAAATTTGATTCATGTTGGAAAATAAAACTCTTCCACGTGAAATAGTGCATGAAGGGAGGAAAAAAACCCAAAAAAAACATTAAATAAATTTTTTGATGCATACATGAGAATCGGTTTACACGCTTATGTATTACTTCAGTTGATTACATGTATTGAATCAATTAAAATACTTTACTAATCGATTAACTTTCCCTTTTCGTAAACTTGTTAAAATGGTGGATCTCACTTAAATGATAGAAGAGATTTATTGTATGGATTAAGGAAATCGATTGGGCTCTATATATGTTCATGTAGTCGTAGATTTTCAAATCGATTATGGTAAGCGATAAGGTAAACTCAATCAATTGCCATATAGTATCAATTGGTTAATAAATCTAATTTAGAGATATTAAGGTTGATTAAGTGATTATCTGTTCGATGAAAGTTTATAGTATGTTTTTGGGTCTATCTACACAACGTGTTACTAAGTTAAACTATTGTGTTGGCCAAAAGGAAGACACCTTAGGTAGATTTAGTGTATTTTATGTTGGTAGACGTATATCTATGCTAAAAAAAATTGATCTAAAGAAAGGTTACTTTTATGCCAGATATATGGTCAAGGTAGCCTACAACTGTTGAACAAAATTTATTTTTGTTCTCATCATGCACAAGACATGTCGGCCCAAAGAAAGATATATTACGTGGCAGATTAAATTTGTTATAAGCTATGGATCAAAATATAACTCATATAAAATATCATATTATGCACATAATAGGTCAGTTCAAAGGAAAACACATTATATGGCTAATTAAAATTTGAGTTATATTTGAGAGTACTGCTGACAAATTGTATTTTAGTCCATAGAGTAAAATGCAATGTTGTATTTGGTATCTCATGAGGAGTTCATTTAGATGCATTTAAAATTTTATTTTTTATTTATAATTTTGTGTTTTATTACTTGCACTTATACATGTTCTTAGCTTTAGTTAGATTGTGAGCTTAAATAAATTTCTCTCTTTAATTTCAGTGCAATTTGTAACTGTCAGTATTAATAACATCCTAACATTAACTGGTTCGACTTTTGCTGAATAAAAATAATACGTGATCGTAGTCTTAGGTTGCATGGACTTAGACTATGCATTAAGAAATGAGTGTCTCGTACCTTTGTCCAATGCTAGCACTATAGAGTAGAGAGCTGAATTTCAACTGTGGGAGAAATCAAATTGCATGAGTCTAAGCATCATGAAGCTTTTCATACTGGCACAAATAAAGGGCTCAATAACAGAGAGAGAAGATGCTAGGAGTTTCCTTAACTGACCGGCAAACTGATTCACCTCAAATGAAAAGGCCGAGACTACCACACTTTTTACGAAGTTAGTAACCATGCGGTATAATGGTGAAGGAAACATAAGGGAGTACATTATGGAGATGTCCAATATAGCGATAAGTTTGAAAACACTAAAACTTAATATATCTGAGAGTATGTTAGTGCATTTCGTCTTGATGTCTCTGCTTGCACGGTTCACTCCTTTTAAGATATTGTATAATACTCAAAAGGAAAAGTGGATTGAGTTCATTGCTCAATGCGTGTAAGAGGAGGGGAAACTAAAGATTGAGATATCTGAGAGTACTCACTTAGCATCTTGTTTTCAAAGTACAAGCAAGAAGCGAAAGAGGATCAATAACAAAGGAAAAGGAAAGCAAATTGCAGATTTTGGAGACAATGACCATAAGGAGCACAAAAAGTAGGATAAGGAATCCACTTGTTTCTTTTGCATGAAAAAATATCATATGAAGAAAGACTGCCTCAAGTACGTTAACTGTCGTGTAAAAAAGAGTAAACTTCTCAACTTTGCTAGTTCGGAAGTCAATTTAGCTATTGTACCAACTAACACTTGGTGGATAGATATTGGTGCTACTGCTCACATAAGTGTCACTATGTAGGGTTATCTCGAGAGCTGACTTCCGCTTGATGGTGAAAGATACATCTATACGGGGAATGGAAAGAAGACTGCAGTCGAGTCTATTTGTGTTTTTAGGCTTTATTTAGGAACTGATGTCTATTTGGATTTAGATAATACATTCATTGTACCGTCTTTCAGACGGAACTTAATTTCAATTTCTTGTTTAGACAAATGAGATTATTCTTGTTCATTTGGAAATGAAATGTTTAGTATTTTCTTTAATTTAGTTTTGATTGACAATAATTCCTTAGTTGATAAGCTTTATAAATTAAACACCTTTACTCCTACGGTTGATAACGTAATAATGCATAATATAGGTACGAAACGTAAATTGACCAACGAGATTCTTATATGCTGTGACATAGGCGTTTAGGACATATATCTAAACAACACCTAGAAAGGATAATGTCACATGAAATTGTCGATTGCCTTGACATGTCAGACTTTGATGTCTGCATAGAGTATGTTAAGGGGAAAACAACAAGCAAAATGAACAAATGAGTTAGCCATTGTAGTGACGTTTTGGAGCTAATACATACGGACATTTGTGGATCATTCCTTAAGGCATCTTGGAATGGGCATTTAT
>JAGFNQ010006829.1:81035-96684 GCA_024364735.1 Boesenbergia rotunda | reverse complement strand
CCAGAGGTTCAACCGGATGGGCAGGACGTGACTAGTGCAACATCAGAGATACTCGTCAAGACTTGTACCCAAGGGCTCGCTGAAGGGGACTTCTTCCGGTCCGTGGTGAGGAAGCCCCCCGCCAGTTTCGATGATTTGCTGGGACACTCCATCAAGCATGTCAATGTGGAAGAAGTACAGTACGCCTGTCGTAAGGATCCAATCGGAGCCCCTCCTCCGGCGGCTCCCCGATCAGACAGAAGGGAGCCCCCGGCCCTGGCACGGGGAAAAGACCTTCCTCCCGGGAGGGACCAGTGGACTGGTAGGCGCCGACTAGTGGAGACGGTAGACACTGAGCAGCCGGAGTCATTGCCGAAGTACTGCAATTATCATGGCAGCTCGACTCATTCCACGGAGGAGTATCACGCCTTGAAGAAGAAGTTCAGCGAGGAGGCAGACACCAAACCTCGAAGAAAATGGAATAAGCCGGGGTATCACAGAAAGTCGCCAAGGCGAAGCTTTTCTCCTCAGCGACGGCCTGCCGGGGAGAACGAGGTCCGACCTCGGTCCCGGTCATGATCGAGAGGTAGGAGTCGGGGGCCCGCACCCCGTAGACCCCTCTCCTTAGAGAGAGATCCCCAGAAAGGCAAAGCCCCTATGCGAGGTCCGCCTTCGGGCCATGTAGGGGTCATCTCCGGAGGACCTACTGGAGGGGATTCTAACCGGGCAAGGAAATCTTACACCCAGTGGTTGGAAAACTACTCCATCGGGACAAGTCGAAGCTAGGTGCTAGGCCCTACAATATCTTTTGGGTCATCCGACCTCGAAGAAGTGGAAGCTCCCCATGAGGACGCCATAGTGATCGTGGCCCGCATTGCCAATTATGAGGTGAAGCGCATCTTCGTAGACACGGGGAGTTCCGTGAACATTCTGTACAAGGCGACTTGGGAACAAATGCAGATAGACAAGGATGAACTGCTCCCGGTCTCGACCCCACTATTTGGCTTCACAGGGTATCGAGTACAGCCGGTGGGGCAAATTACCTTGTCACTCTCGTTGGGCAGCGACAAGCTCGAAAGAACCCGGAGGACTCCTTTCTTAATCGTGGGCGCGCCCTCCTCCTACAATGCCATCCTGGGCTGCCCAGCGCTCAACACTTTCTAGGCTGTGGTCTCTGTTTACCACCAGAAGATTAAGTTCCCGATGGGCAACCGAGTGGTGGAAGTCCGAGGAGATCAGCTAGTGTCTCGGCGGTGCTACAACAGAGAGGTCAGAACAGAGTCTCAGAAGAACCCGAGAGGCCTGGACGATTAGCTGTAGGAGAAAGGCAGAAACTCGGGAGGTATTGGCCCGACGGTGAACTCGGACCCTTTCAGGCTCGGTAAGATTTGCGTTTTTATTTGAAGTGCATGTCTGTGTATCTCTGTGCCCTTGCAGAAAAATCAAGCAATAAAGAGAGATGCTTCCGCCCAATATAACAACGCATTACTGAGAAGTATACAAAAACCCAAATGCCTCGTAGTACAGCCGATGCCCGAGGTACATAGGCTTGGTCTGGGACATACGCGCCCGACCAAGTATCCAAAACCATAATATCCTGCGGTGCAGCCGAGGCCCGGGGTACTTAGGCTTAGTCTAGGACATACGCGCCCGACCAAGTATCTAAACCCCTAATACCCTGCGGTGTAGCAGAGGCCTAGGGTACTTAGGCTTGGTCTGGGACATACGCGCCCGACCAAATATCCAAAACCCTAATACCTCGCGGTGCCGCCAATGCCCGGGGTACTTAGGCTTGGTCTGGGACATACGTGCCCGACCAAGTATCCCAAAACCATAATACCTCGTGGTGTAGCCGAGGCCCGGGGTACTTAGGCTCGGTCTGGGACATACGCGCCCGACCAAGTATCCAAAACCCTAATACCCTGCGGTACAACCGAGGCTCGGGGTACTTAGGCTTGGTCTGGGACATACGCGCCCGACCAAGTATCCAAAACCCTAATACCCTGCGGTACAGCCGAGGCCCGGGGTACTTAGGCTTGGTCTGGGACAAACGCGCCCGACCAAGTATCCAAAATCCTAATACCCTGCGGTGCAGCAGAGGCCCGGGGTACTTAGGATTGGTCTGGGACATACGCGTCCGACCAAGTATCCAAAACCATAATACCCTGCGGTGCAGCCGAGGCTCGGGGTACTTAGGCTCGGTCTGGGGCATACACGCCCGACCAAGTATCCAAACCTTAATACCCTGCGGTGCAGCCGAGGCCCGGGGTACTTAGGCTTGGTCTGGGACATACGCGCCCGACCAAGTATCCAAACCCCTAATACCCTGCGGTGCAGCCGAGACCCGGGGTACTTAGGCTGGGTTTGGGGCATACGCGCCCGACCAAGTATCCAAAATCCTAATACCCTACGGTGCAGCCGAGGCCCGGGGTACTTAGGCTTGGTCTGGGACATACGCGCCCGACCAAGTATCCAAAACCGTAATACCCTGCGGTGCAGCGAGGCCCGGGGTACTTAGGCTTGGTCTGGGGCATACGCGCCCGACCAAGTATCCAAAACCTTAATACCCTGCGGTGCAGCCAAGGCCTGGGGTACTTAGGCTTGGTCTGGGACATATGCGCCTGACCAAGTATCCAAAACCCTAATACCCTACAGTGCAGCCGAGGCCCGGGGTACTTAGGCTTGGTCTGGGACATACGCGCCCGACCAAGTATCCAAAACCCTAATACCCTGTGGTACAGCCGGGCCCGAGGTACTTAGGCTTGGTCTGGGAGATACGCGCCCGACCAAGTATCCAAAACCCTAATACCTCGCGGTGCAATCAATGTCCGAGGTACTTAGGCTTGGTTTGGGACACACGCGCCTGACCAAGTATCCAAAACCCTAATACCCTGCGGTGCAGCCGAGGTCCGGGGTACTTAGGCTTGGTCTGGGACATACGCGCCCGACCAAGTATCCAAAATCCTAATACCCTGCGGTGCAGCCGTGGCCCGGGGTACTTAGGCTTGGTCTGGGACATACGCGCCCGACCAAGTATCCAAAATCCTAATACCTCGCGGTGCCGCCAATGCCCGAGGTACTTAGGCTTGGTATGAGATATACGCGCTCAACCAAGTATTCAAAACCCTAATACCTCGCGGTGCAGCTAATGCCCGAGGTATTTAGGCTTGGTCTGGGACACACGCGCTCGACCAAGTATCCGAAACCCTAATACCCCGCGGTACAACTGACACTCGGGTACTTAGGCCTGGTCTAAGTTGTTCCAAACTCCCCACCAAGGACCCAAACCAAGGCACCTCGCAATCTCCCAAGCACCCAGGATGGGTGGGAGCTGCAGAAGCAATGACAAAGTAGCAAGCCCGACCAGGGGAACATATGCAAAACATCGAAAAGTATAACTCAGTCATACACATACACAGGGTAACAAAAATATTGTTTTATTCATGAAAAATACAGGAAAAACAACATCTCAAAAAACTATCAAGGTACAATTGGATGAGATAAAGCACTCTTCTACTTGAGCCATTCGCCTCCAAAGCTCCATTCCTTCGCGAACCGCCTTCAAAATACACAGTGCGCGGAAGCATGTCGACAGGGCCTGGGAATCTCTTTCCAACTTCTGGGTACCCCCTCCGAGTAGTCAGGGACGGGGATGGATGCTTGAGGTAACACATGAGTAGCTCGACCTCATCCGAGCACCCCCTCTCTTTTTCGAAAAGATGCGGCCTACAACATTCAAAAGGCAGAAAGAAGAGGAGGGGGAGTAGTGACTGCAATTTCTCCCCGGAGCATATAAAGACGCAACTCCGGGTCGCAGCGGCCGCGATTCTCTTTCAGGTCGAGAAAATATACAAGGAGGAATCACCCTAACAGAAGAGAGGGAACAACAACCGAATATTCTCAACGAAAAGAAGAAAGAGAAAGACCAGCGGCTACCTCCCCTCCCCTCTTGGTGACGAGGCACCCCACAGACACCTTCATCTGCCCGAAGCTTGGAGGAAACGAGCAGCCGATGGTGCGTGGGGTACACCATCGTGGTCCGACCAGGATTTGGTGATTAGCAGGATGGATCATCTCCTCCATGCCCCTGGCAGACCACATAATGTCTTTTCTGGACTCCTCAGATAACCCGGGAGTCCCACATCCTCCAAGATCTTCAGCGAGACCCTAGGCATCATCTCCACCATGCTCCCCGGCAAAGGTTTTGACACAAAGGCCTCCACCTCTGTCAGGTCCCTCAGCCAAGAACACTACCTCACCTCCGATGGCAGGCATAGTGGACACCAACGAAGAGGAAAGGAAAAGCAAGCGAGGGCGTCCTGCTATCAAAGAAGCAAGCCGATAGGAGGGATGATGAAGACGGTGCCCCCTCTCCCCCTATTTATACTAATAGCTGCGGCTTCATGCAGTTAATGCAGGGAGGATGCAATAACGCCAACATGCGACGAAGCGTCATTTTGACTGGCGCGCCCATGCTGCGCCTAGGAACCCACGACTCTTAATGAGTCTAATCAATAGAATCGCAAATAATATGGAGGTGACGGTTCGAAAACCATCCGCGCACTCCGCCACAAACATAAAGGTAGGGCATGAAGATTTGACTTATAAAATTATCAAACAGGATCCATCACCAGAATCAACCTCGAAGACAATCGACGGATGGTTAAGTACACACATAAAGGCAGAAGACACATCTCGCAAGGGTGCATACACAGGGAATAGGGAAAACAATTACACTAATTCAAAACCACTACAACAGGACTTGTCCCTCGGGCAAACATCAGGCCCCGTAATCTCGGAGCCTCGAGAGAGGACCTCTACCTAGCTCGGAGGACATTTACAATCGCGGGTCAGCGTCAGAAGGCGGGAGATGCTCCTTCTTCAGCTTATCGATGGCCTCATGGAAGCCCTGCTGTAAGCGCTGCATTACTTGGTTGGCCATAATGGTACGGAACTCATCCGACTCCAAGAACTTCGCCTTGAAGCCCATCTCGGCCTCCTTAGAGTCAGAAGCTTTGGTTGCCCGAAGGGTCAGGAGCTCCGCCTCGGTGGCCTCGTAAGATCGCCTCAACCACGCCAACTCGGCAGTTATCTCCGCTTGCTCGGACAGAGCCTCTCTGAGCCTCTCTGAGGTGGCCCGCTCGTCCGACCGAGCCTAGATCAGGTCATCCTCCCGGACAGAGGCGTAGTCAGTGGCCATCAGGAGGTCAGACTCCATCTAGCCTGATAACTTCTTCTCTCTCGCCTGGAGCTGATCCCTCTCCTGCGTCACTTGGAGAAGGTCCTCGGTGGCCGACACAGCCTTCTCGGATGCCAAGCGTTCTCTGTGCCGGGAACTCTCAAGAGCCTGCTCCTTGTCCTACAAGAGCTTCCTCAGGTGCTCAACTTCTTCGCGGAGAGCTCTGCTGACGCCTACCTGCATAACTCCTGCCCGACGCTCATGGTCAGTTGCAACCTCAGCCCGGGAGGCTCGACGGAGTAAGGCCTCCACTTGGGGTCCGGAATACAGGCCCTGGCCAACTACTACGCAATCCTCAGCTGCCTTCCATCGCACCGAAAGGTTAGCAGTCAGGCAAGAAAACATTCAATGCAATAATAATTCACACCTTTAGGAGGGTCTCCCGAAGATTGACTAGCGGTCTAGCCGAAGCTCGCATGACTGCCCCTTCAAGAGTGTTGGGGTGTCACCTCGCCCCTCAAGCAGTGGTGAACTCAGGCGAAGGGGAAGTCGATGGACGGCTGGAGCTTCAGGTGCACGCTGGAAGTGTCGGAGTCATCCCTTTCAGAACTAGAAGTCCCCTCCGACAAAACCCCCTCAGTCGGAGTCTCCCTTAATTGCACCGGAGGGGAAGATTGCGTGGAGGCCTCCAACGCTGCATCCAATCTCTCCCTTAGTCGATCTAGTTTCATCCAGTATTGAGTGCACAACGTCTTCTTACCCGTGGTAGAGGTGGCTGAGTCAAGGGAGCTAGTGGGAGGCACCGAGACGACTGCCTCTGGAGCGGAGACCGGCAGAGCAGATGCAGGAGCTGCTACCTCGGCAGGTAGAGTCGCTCCCTCGGGCACTGAGGGAAGAGGAGAGGGACGTGCAGAACGCAGTTTTTTCCAGGAAGGGCCCAAGCCCTTGGGGAGCCGCCGCTTCTGCCGACCGAAGGATCGAGCTGCCGAAGGAATAACCTGAAGGGGAGGACCCCCCCCCCTCACCCTTTCGGGGCGGAATGCTCTCAGAGAAGAGCCACCTCCGGAAAGAGGATCCACCACATGATCAGCCTGGGGAGCCGGAGGCCCTTGGCCCCCAACCTGCGGGGGTGTAACAATAACCTTGACCCTCTCGGGTGAAGCGACCCCACGGGGCGAGACAGTAAGCCCCTCAAGGGACTCGGCGGGAGTAGGTGGAGCGTCAGGAGTGACCGGAGGAGGATTCAGTGCTTCCTTGTTGACCTCCTCCCACTTGATGAGCCGACCCATCACCTTAGTGAACATGATTTCCTCTGCAGAAGCCAGACAAAGAGAGAATCAGTCAGAACTAATGTGCATGGAAGCAAAAGACGAACATTCCTAGGGTAGGGCTGATTTGCGTTACTTTAGGGCTAAGGCTCGCCCGATACATAAGCTCTTCGCTCTGCACCAACCCCGGGCCACTGAACTCCATACCAGAAAGTACCTCCCTAGCATGCTGGTACACCGCGCTGTGGAGAAAGTTCCCCAGAATAGGAGGAGGTGGCAAATCTTCTATCCAACACAGGGGACCGAAGGGCAAGGACGACAGGCGGACGTAGAAAAATTTCTCCTTCCACCCTTTATGCGAGGAGGGAAATCCTCCTAAAAACTTATGGCCCGATCGGGCTGCGAAGCTAAAGACCCCTCTAGACCCTATCGGGATGAAGTAAGAATGAAAGAGATGAGGAGTCAGCGGAAGATCAAAAAGCTTGAGGATAATGTATGCCCCTCCCATCTGGGCAAAGGCATTAGGAGTCATCTGGTGAAGAGGGATGTTAAAATAGGGGGCTATGTTAGTGTAGAAGGGGGGATAGGAAAACGGAGCCCTAACTCCATCTGCCCTAAGAAAAAGGTCAACATGCCTGAAGGGGGTTCCACAGGCGTCTGATCCACTTTGGGGATGACCATCGCCATCTCAGCCGGGACGCCGTAGGCCTCGGTGGCCGCTTGCAAGGCCTCCTGCCTCACTCTCGAAGAGGCGGACTCATACCATTCTGCCCGATAGCCCTCCATGATCCCTAAGAAAGAAGACAAGTGGGAGACAAATTACTCACACACAGAAGAAGCTCTACAAGGGAGGAAGACGAAGTACACCCAGTCGCCGAATCGAAAGTGGAGGCCAACGTCTGCCTTCTCCCCTCTTATACCCCAACAGCCATCTGCCTGGGCACAATGGGGAAATGACACGTGGAAATCAAGAAACCGCCTCGGCTAAGTAGTCGATTGTCGCGAGCCAGCCATACCGGCACACGACCGTAAGGACTCGTGGAGAAGGCCGTTAGAACACGTGGCAATAAGGCATTCGCGTGAGCACCTTTTTGCCCTCGAAGAAGGGACCATGCATCTTTATGACGAGGGGACAGACATCATTATAAGCCTTCGAGAGTCAGAGCAACCTTTTTTGAAAAAGGTGAAATCACAAAGGGGATTTCTAGGAACACAGGACGAAGATGATATGATCCATGAGCCCTCCAAAACTACTGCAGGGGTAGTCATGAAGGCGAAGGCCCACGAGAGCTCAGCTTCTTCATCTTGGCATTAGTCTGATCAGTCAGCTACACTTCCTTCGATTAGACTTGAAGGGAGGGACTTGTGATAGGGTTGAATGAGCCGTGGCCGGAACGAGGTATGAAAAAGCTGCGAGACACAACACGTCAGGTCGAGATAACCCTCCTTCCCGGGCCCCGAGACTCACCGCAGGCGACCCACCCGGGAAGGCCAGCTGGAAGATCTCTCTTGGGAACACCCCGGGAGATTAGGCCCCGAGAGCACCTCGGGAATTGAGGCACCCGAAGACCCCGAGCTCACCTCAGGAGGTGGAGTCCCTGCAATAACCGACCTCAGGTACCGACCCCCCCTTTTCGGTACGGATAAACATCCCCGTTAGAAGAGGTATTCACGACCCTTAAATGGCGCAACGGGTAATAACGGGATAACGGCGCAGACCGTTTCAAAGGATATCCTGTACCTGTCGAAAGAGGAGGGGGGCATGGCTTAAGTACCGGAGACGTGACGCCGATCAAAGGACACGTCTATCTGTCACCATCAGTATAAAAGGTAGTCCAACCCCTCCGGTAAAGGGGTTACTCTTTCTCAACTCTAGACATCTTCTTTACTTTTCGCAACCCTTTTCTTCTCGACAGACACTGACTTGAGCGTCGGAGTGAAATCCGTTAGACCCCTGCCGGCGTGTCCCCTAACGCTTGTGTTGATTTTGCAGGACCCTAAGTTCCTCCTCACCTCAGCAACTACCACAGAGGCAAAGCTTCAGTGCTTGGCCATCGTCGTCGACTCTTTCCGGAACAGATACATTTCATAACCATCAAAATGTCATAAGCACATGTAAATTATGAGTATTATCCTAACATCTTACATGTATAAATAAAAATATAAATCAAGTCATTATGAGATGTAATAAAGGTAATCCTCACTTATCACCTTTGATCATGAATTTTATTTAGCTAAGTGCTCCCCCTTAAGGTCTCAAGTCAACCATATTTAAAAAAGATTGAGATTTAACTTACATGATTGATTTATCCCTGAATCCTCTAACCCTTGAGGATTGACTTTGGCACCCAATAGAAATTTTTTTCTAATTGGGATGACCAAGTACTCCTTAGGGATCCATTTTCTATCTAGGGCATTGGTTTTTGATTGTCCTCTAGGAAGTAAATAATGATAACATTTTTCATTGCTAGACTCATTGTATCTTAATTTCATTTTTTTTAACTTGCTCTTTGGGTCCCAATAATCATATTTAAAGTCTTTGAGCCAATTTTAAATTTTTCTAGGGCTTTGGAGAGGTAATATACATTTTTCCTTAATTTTCTATTTTCCACTTGTAAACATGAAACATTTGAATTTGAAGAAACATGCATATCCTTAGGAATCATGGATTCTAATTTCTCTTCAAGCATGCAAATATTATTTTTTAAGGATTTGATTTGATTTTCTTTCTAACCTTACATAAATCATCATTGATGCTAGAAATAATTTTAACTAAAGTAATAGTAGGTAGATTGTATACCTCACTTACCGAGATGTCCGAATCCGATGTTTGAACTCCCCCTTCACTTGAGTTGTCTTTTTCATTTTCACTTGAGCTCTTTTCATACTCTGATGATGTGAAGGCCAAATCGTCAACTCCCATTAGTGCAAAATGAGAGACAATGTGTTCTTGTTCCGATTATGAAAGATCATCACTTGTTGCCTTTAAATTTTAAACTTTCTTCCCCTTTTCTTTTGCTTTCTTCTTTTCTTCCTTCTTTTTCTCTTCTTCTTCAAAAGGAGGCAAACATCCCTTATGTATCTTTCCTCTTGGCAATTATAGCATATTATTTTCCTTCTCCTACTTTTGCTTTTTGAATATTTCCTAGCATGAGTTTTATTAGAAGAAAAACTTTTAAATGCTTTCCTCATCTTCCTTACCATATACGCCTCTTGATCACTATCCATTGAGGCACTCGATTATTTCGAGTTGGAGGATGATGAGGATGAACACTTGTTCTTGCCCTTCTTTTTCTTCCTCCTTGGAAAACACGTTAGCTTGTTCATGAAGTGCAAATTCATAAAATAGTTCATCAAGTTTAACTAATGAGAGGTCTCTAGAGACCTTATAAGCATCAACCATTAAAGCCCATAAGGCGGTTCTAGGGAAGGATTGAAGCACATACCATACAAGATCCCTATTGTCAATCTTCTCACCTATTACATGAAGCTCATTGACAATTTCCTTGAATCTACCGTGCAATTGATTCACGGTCTCATTGGTCTTCATGGTAAAGGATTGAAGTTAAGCCATCAAGAGATCCTTCTTGGCTCGCCTTGATTCGTTCGACCCTTCATTTAACTCAATGAGCTTTTTTCAAAGATCTTTGACAGAGTTAAACGACCCAATTTTGTTCAATTGCTCCTCAGAAAGCCCACATTGTAGAGTCGTTGTGACCTTCGCATTTGCTTGAGCTTTCTTCATCATCTCTTTTATCCAATTCTTAGTTGGAAGAAGTGCTCTACTCTCATCCTTCGATTTCTTGAAACTATTTACAATACTAAATTAATTTTCAATGTTGTTCATCAAGTAATATTCCATCCTACCTTTCCAATATGCAAAATCGTTGCTGTCGAAGAAAGGTAGTCATGCGGTGATATATCCTTCTAGGAGTTGATCAGACATTTAGTGATTGGAAATCCAACTAGGAGTTGGTAAGAGAGAAGTCCAAGTGAGTCATGGAGAACCGAACATTTGGCATGAGATGGAAAATTCATATGGGTCATGGATGTAGGATCGATGCACGTGAGAGGGGGGGTGAATCACGTGCGTTTTTCAAAAATCAAAGCGCTTAAAAAAGCGTGCACAGCGGAAACGAAAGAAACGAAAAACAAACACACTAACACAGACGAGTTTTACTTCGTTCGGAGCTTTCGTCGACTCCTACTCGAAGGCCCAGGTCCCTCGGACCTTTCCGTTGGGCAATCCACTAATATTCTCTACCGGTAAACACCGATAGAGTAAGCGAGTACAGAGGAATTGAAAGTGTGACAACCCCACACTTTCAAGCAATTAAATGCAATAAAATATTTATTAAAAAATTATCTTTTTACCGACGTCCGGAGTAGGTCGACTCTTTCGGGGCAGCAGGACGTCGTCGGCTCGAAGTGAAGCGTTTCCGGAGCAAGGCGCGAGCGTAGAAGAACTTGGAGACTTTGGAAGAAGTGTTGTATTCCAGCCTTGGTCGAGGGCTCTATTTATAGCCCTGGGGGCGCCCGAACGTCCGGGGCGCCCCCTGCGTGGCTGCCGATCCGCAGCCCTCTCGGTCAAGCATTTGATCTCTTTATCTTCGGGATCAGCCTTGACCGGGGCGCCCGAAGCGCTCGGGGCGCCTCCCTTGACCGGTCAAAACCTCATCTCGTTGGCTTCGCGAGGGCGAGCTTCGGCAGCTGATTTGCGTGGCACAGTGGGCGCCCGCGACACGCGGGGCGCCCGACATGCGGGGCGCCCGATACACGCGGGGCGCCCCGAATAGCGCTGCTGTCGGGGCTTTTCTTGGTCTGCTGACTTGTTTGACTCTGGGGGGCGCCCGAAACATCCGGGGCGCCCAGCTCAGCTACTGCCTCACTCCTTTGAGGCTCTCTGAGCTGCAGATACACAGTCCTTCGGTCCTGCATCCAGGGTTAGTCCAAAACAGCAAATAAAGTGTTAAATTATACAGCCTGGGCTGTCTTGGTTCTGACTTTGGTTCTCCGAAATGGAGCCCTAGGTCGAACCGACGCCTACTGTTCCCTTGACGGGGAACGCGTCCTCACTGGTTCGCTCCTCCAGTGACTTACCTCACTTACCCTTTGTGCAGCTTTACTTAACTTCTTGACCCACCAGGACTTCCTGCCAAGGCTCAACCACCCTGGTCTTCCTGCCAAGTCTCAACCAACTTGGTCTTCAGCCAGTTGTCAGGTCCCACGAACCCAACTGGACTTTCCGCCAGGATTCAACCATCCTGGACTTCAGCCTGGTGTCTGGTCCTAAGTCTTTCAACCCTGCACACTTAGTAAAGAGGTTAAACACCAACAACCCTAACTTTAACCACTTTGTCATACATCAAAACCCGAGTTTGACCGTTAGTGCAAACTGCACCAACAATCTCCCCCTTTTTGATGTATTGACAACTCAGGTTAAAGTTAGAAAAAACAGCAGATATGAACTTGCATAAACATGCAAACAATATAACACAAGCATAGGTAGGTAAATAAATGTGAAATAAGCATGCTGTTTGCAATTTTCTAACCCTTTTTACCCTACTTGGTAAATAAATGTGAAATAAGCATGCTGTTTGCAATTTTCTAACCCTTTTTACCCTACTCTCCCCCTTTGTCATTCATCAAAAAGAATATAAGCATAATAACTTTTAAGGGAGTAGAAATATAGGCTAAGTGTTAGAAAAAAACTAGTCTTAAATTTATTAACTTAGCTTTAAAAAAATTTCTTTCAAAAAAGATTTTTTTTCTTCAGAAAATATAATATCAATCTTAAAAAAATTTTAGGGATCAATATTTATCAAAATTTTCAAATGTGTTTTGTCAAAAATGACATTTTAAAAAAGTATTTTGACCTCAGCTCCCCCTGGACCAAGTAATGATTGTGGTCCCTTTTCATATGTCTAACTCTAGTTACTGACTAACTATCTAGATGATAGTAGTGTTCACTGAGTTAGTCAAGTCAAGTAATAATGTCTAGCTCAGATTTTAGTGCAAGACTACTTGACTTGATCACTGTAACGTAGGTATTTTACGCCCAGACTTACTGTGATGCACTGACTTAAGCATTCGGAAGTCCAGGCAGAGTCCTATGCATCTCACAACCGTTCTATGTTTTTGCAAACACAAACAAGTTAATCTTATGTGTTTTGTGAGATGCGGCTACCTAAAACTATAGGTTCATGCAATTCTAGGGGTCAAGCTTAGGCTAAGTCTGCCAGTTTTGAAAATCAGATTTTGAAAGACAATAAAAGTTCTTGAAAACCACATTTGAAAAGTCCGTGTTTAAGTTAAATTTTGAAAGATAATAAACTTTGAAAAACAAGTTCGAAAAATCCATGTTTTTAAACTCACAAACTGAAAAAGTTAACTTAAGCTTATCAGGTCAGTCCTAGTCTATAACACACATTCCTATTAACCTTCTCAAGTTGCTAAATTCAGATTCAGGAAGTGGTTTGGTAAATATATCAGCTAGATTAGACTTAGATTCAACATGGTTAAGTTCAATTTCTCCTTTATTTACATGATCTCTGACAAAATGGTGTTTGATTTCTATATGTTTGGTCCTAGAGTGGTGGATTGGGTTTTTGGTTAAATTGATTGAACTTAGGTTATCTATAAAAATTTTGACTTTCTTAAAATCTAAGTTAAAATCTTTTAAGGTATGCATCATCCAGAGTAGTTGGGCTACACATTCACCCATTGCTATATACTCAGCTTCAGTGGTGGATAGGGCAACACAATGTTGTTTTCTACTGAACCAACTAACTAGTGAGGGTCCTAGAAGTTGGCATCCACCACTGGTACTTTTTCTGTCTAACTTACAGCCAGCATAATCTGAGTCAGAGAATCCAATAAGTTCAAACTGGGCTGTTCTAGGGTACCAAATTCCTAAATTTTTTGTCCCTTTGAGATACCTAAATATCCTTTTAACTAGGGTTAGATGTGATTCTTTAGCACATGTTTGATACCTAGCACACATACTAACTGCAAAGAGAATATCAGGTCGACTTGCAGTTAGGTAAAGTAAGCTACCTATAGCACTTCTATAATACTTAAGGTCAACAGGTTTGCCATTTGTGTCACTATCTATAGTTTGATTGGTAGCCATAGGTGTCTTAATTTCTTTAGCACTATCCATTCCAAATTTTCTAAGTAATTCTTTAGTGTATTTTTGTTGATAGACAAAAGTACCCTCACTAGTCTGTTTTATTTGTAACCCTAAAAAGAAAGTTAATTGACCTACTAAACTCATTTCAAATTCATTTTTCATTACCGTTATAAAATCTTGTAAAAAGTTTGAGTTAGTTGAGCCAAATACTATATCATCTACATATACTTGAGCTATAAAAATATCAGTTTTTAGAGTTTTAACAAATAGTGTTGGGTCAATTTTGCCTTGGTTAAAGCCTTTAGATACTAAGTAGTTAGACAATTTTTCATACCAGGCCCTAGGGGCTTGCTTAAGTCCATATAAGGCTTTCTTAAGTCTAAAGACATAGTCAGGGTGTTCTAAGCTTTCAAAACCAGGAGGTTGACCTACATAAACCTCTTCTTTAATTAGGCCATTTAGGAAGGCTGACTTAACATCCATTTGATAAAGCTTAAATCCCTTATGGGCTGCATAACTTAAGAGCATTCTAATGGATTCAAGTCTGGCTACAGGGGCATAGGTTTCATCATAATCAAGACCTTCTACTTGGCTAAACCCCTTAGCTACTAGCCTAGCCTTATTCCTAACTGTTTCTCCTTGTTCGTTAAGTTTATTCCTAAAGACCCATTTAGTTTCAATAAATTTCTTGCCTTTAGGTAGGGGTACTAAGTCCCAGACTTGACTACGTTCAAATTGGGCTAACTCTTCCTGCATGGCTATGATCCAATCAGGGTCAAGTAAAGACTCTTCTATAGACTTGGGTTCAATTTTTGAAATCAAGGCAATTTGACTAAGGTTCCTAAAAGCTGATCTAGTCTGAACCCTTAGTTCTGGATCACCTAAGATTTGATTAGTTGGGTGGGCTGAGCTAACTCGTACAGTTCTGGGTTGGTTAGGTTCAGTATCAGGTGTGGGTTCAGTTAGATCATCGTTTTGGTCCTCAATTTGCCTTTCATCAGGGTCAGTACTGGATCTAACAAAGTCAATTGGTTGGTAGATGGTTTGATCAGAGTTATTTGAGTCAGATTTTTCATCAAATTTTACATTTGTAGTTTCTTCAATTTTTAGGGTAGTTTTGTTATAAACTCTATAGGCTCTACTGGTAAGGGAATAACCTACAAAGATACCTTCCTCAATCTTAGAAGTAAATTTACCTAAGTGTTCTCTAGTGTTTAAGATATAGACTTTACATCCAAATACTTTAAGGTATTTAATGTTAGGTTGTTTGTTATAATAGATTTCAAAGGAGGTCTTTCCTAGGTTTTTAATTAGAGTTATTCTATTTTGTACATAACAAGCTGTACTAACAGCCTCAGCCCAAAGGTATTTAGGTAAGTTGTATTCATTAAGCATTGTTCTAGCTGCTTCTTGTAGTGTTCTATTTTTTCTTTCTACAACTCCATTTTGTTGAGGTGTTTTAGGGCAAGAGAATTCGTGATGGTAGCCTTTTTCTAGACAAAATTGATTAAATTTATGATTTTTGAATTCTCCGCCATTATCGCTCCTAAGTCTTTTGATTTTAACCCCCTTTTCATTTTCCGTTAATTTACAAAATTGAGTGAGTGTATCAAAAGTTTCATCTTTATTTTTTAAGAATTTTACCCAGGTAAATCTTGAATAGTCATCTATAATTACTAGGCAGTATAGGTTCCCATTAATTGATTTAACCCCATGTGAGTCAAATAGGTCTAGGTGAATTAATTCCAGAATTGACTTGGTTTGAGTTTGATTAGTTGGTTTGTGGGTTGACCTAGTTTGTTTTCCTTGTTGACAAGCATTACATAAGGTTGACTCAAGGTTAGATAACTTTGGTAGGCCTCTAACTACACCATTTAGTTTAGGTAGTTTTCTGAAGTGAGTATGTGAAAGTCTCCTATGCCAGAGCCAAGTCTCATCCTTATGGGTTAAGAGGCAATTTTCTAAGGGACAGGTTAACTTAATTTCATAAATGTTATTGTGCCTAAGTCCTCTAAGTGTGATGTTTGGGTTGTCATTGTGTTTGATCAGACATTCATTGGATAGGAACCTAACCTTATAACCAGTGTCACA